>CM076584.1:274605123-274777163 GCA_034641835.2 Pinus albicaulis | reverse complement strand
GCTTGAAGTACTATGTTTAGGCATTCCGACAAATCCCTTCCTCGACAAAAATAGCCTGAGCCAGAATCCTTTGTTCAATACCAACCAACCCTGAATTAGCACTTAGTATGCAAAAGAAAACCTTGATATACCCCTAGGTCACGCCACTAAGAGGTCTTGTTATCTTAGTCCGAAAGAAACTATACAAAGATCTACTACGTAAAGAGATGAGCATGCACAAACAAAGGAATATGCTTAAGATTGGGCAAAATCTCCATAGAACACTAAAGAAGCTTTTTAACATTTCAAAGTCATATTTTTTTCATTCCCGTAGGGGAAAATTGAATGACAAACAATTCCCGTACAAAAGCAAAGAGACACCAAATAAATCTCTATGTTGAAGGAATTTTCCATCATTACAGATGGAAATGAAATGAAAAGAGACATGGAGTACATATTTCAAAAATTCAAAAGTTGTCCAAAAAGCGTAGATATATATTTCAAGGAAAGATGACATAGTTTTGGAATAGATGAAATATCATGACTATGATGACCTCCTTCAAAAGAGAAAATGTTAGAAAACATCATGCTAAATAACCTCCTCCAACAAAAGAGTGTATGGTTAGAAGGCATGATGTAGCTCCTTCATGAACAAGTAGAGGGCCAACATGTTTTTAAAATTGATTTTAGGGTCATGCAGGCCACCTCCTTCCAAGGGATAAAACAAAGGATGCATCAATGTTTTAAAGTGTGCTTGATTATTTTTTATATTGGAAAAGATCACATTTGGAACAACTTCAAAAAGATATGTCTTTTTTATGCATCAAGAAATCATAAAGAAGAAGGTCGCTAGGATCAACAAATTTTTGGCTGGCTGCATTTAGGTTCAACAAATGTTTCAATCTATTTTACATCACAAGATGGGAAAAAGTACTTTAAGCCAAACATTATTAAGAGGTTATGAAAAGTGTTGCATGCAAGCATCCGTATATCAATAGGTTAATCTACTATTTATACTTTTTTCACACACCATTGCAAGTTGTAGGGATTTCAAGCATCAAAAACTTGATAAGCAAATTAGCACCGAATGGATTCGATGGAATCAAACTAGAATTGATTTTGGATTCCGCTTGAGGTTGCGAACACCTCCTTCACAAAGAAATAAAGGACCAGCTCTTCAAAAAACTTTACATAGAAAATCAACTCATTCATAAAGCCAGCGTGTGATAGTAATGTTCTACTTTCAATCAAAGAATGTCCCCATCGAATGAAAGATGAGTTTTTAGAAGACACGTGATGTCATCCAACATAGGCCTTCTTCTACAAATAAGTAGAGGGCCCACCATTGTTTGAGGATATCCAAAATGACAAGCATAAATCAATCATGACCTTTAATGCCAGACACGAGGAAAGCTTCATGATAGAATCAAGGATCATTTGTAGTACAGCATTTTTGTAATAATCTCCTAATATACACAAATTAAGCATAACAGCAGTCCTTATGGCCACTTTCATGGCTGGGCCGCAGTTTGGAAGGACAAATGGAAAGTTTTTAATCATGTTTTAGGAGAAATTCCTACCTCATAAACTATAGATTACCACATCATTTTGAGGAGTATTCCATTCAATATGACAAAGGTTGCAAAAGACAAGAGGTTAAGGAGTGCCCAGCAACTTTGTTTCAAAATGAGTTTCTCGAACAAAAAGAGATGAAATTTACAAAGTGTGAGAGGGGTTTTTGTCCCCTCATAGTTTCAAGAAGAAAAACTCCTTCAGCTTTCTACACAAGTATCATAGTTTGTGAGAAATGTAAAAAATACAAATGTCACTAAGAATCTCGTACCGTGGATTCACCATTTTGACCAAAGGTTGGGACAACTAGATTTTGAACAACCAAATGGATACCAAATGAAAAAATCAAGAATATTTGGAAATTATACTTCCATATCTTTCCAACGAGCCATCATGGGCCAATTTACGACAAAAGGAAGGCATCCAAAAGTAGCCCTCCTCCTCCGTAAACAAAACTATGTATTTCGCACCAAAGATTCACCATGTTTTACTAGTGTTGGGACAAAGAATTTTTAACAACCAAATGGAAACCAAATGAAACAACTGTGTATATTTTAAATTATACTTCCATATATTTTCAATGAGCCATCTCGGGCCCAATTCCGACACCGGAAGGGCATCCAAATCGGCCTACAAACAAAGACTAAGGCATTTCTCACCCAGGATTCACCGGGGCTGGACCGTTGTTGGGAAAATCAATTTTTGAACAACCAAATTGACACCAAATGAAAAAATTCAAGTTTTTCTAGAAATTAGACTTCCATAGATTTCCAAAGAGCCATCTCACGCCCAATTCCGACACCGGGAAGGCTTCCAAAATGGGCTACAAAAGTGTGTATGCGTTTGAGGTTATGCGCGCCCGGGAGGGAAAATACAAAGGCTTCCTATTGATGTGTGCGCCCGTAGCACCCGTCAAAAACTCACCTTAAAAACCTTCAAAAAACTCTTTTTGAGAGCTAATCAACCAATCGAAAAGAGCTCTAAGAATTTTTAAGGCATTGATGGAGTATCCACTTGCGGAACAAAATTTCTATTGGAAGTGAGGAAACTAAAGTAAGAATGAAGGATTGTTTTATCTCTTCGATAGAGAAAGCATTTATGCAATAGGTTTTATTGGGAAATCAAGTGTGGCTGTTTGTATAGGTGAATCCTCGGGAATGGGAAAATATTTAAAACATGAAGTGGGCAACCTATGATGGAGGCCTATCACTAGACAAACTAATTGTGACAAAGGATACATTGGTTGCTTTGGATTATGCAAGATCAACTATTATTACAAGTGGTATTACGAATGGAGAGTTGCCACTACAATTTACATCTCTTTCTAGTCTTTTTGAAGATTTTTTCATCTAAGGCAGCACCTTCCATTAAAATTCTGTAGTTGCTTTTGCATTAAAAGTTGATTCACATATATTACTAATAAAAGTTGGAAATACTTGTAGTGAGCTTTATTTACTTGAGAAAGTAAGTCAACCGCCTATTACTAGCGATGGCCTACTCTTATCACCGCAGTGGCAAGCATTTATAAAGGGTGCAACACCTAGACAAGAATAGGGTTTCTCTTACTCGTCATGTTGGATGATGGTCAAAATAATGAAATTTTGAGGGAGATTGTTGGAGCTAGATCCTCCAAGGGGTATCTTACAAAAGGTTTTTATAAATAACTATCCGTGTAGATATGTCTCATGGATTTAGGCCTCGTAATCATGGCGGAAGATCATTCTCTTTCATTATTGCAACAAGGTGAGATTGTTTGGAGTAGAGAGGATGGTCTTGTCAAAATCATAGATGCAACTACTACAGACTACCATTGCTGCAGGATGGCTTCTCACTCGGGCGGAGCACAACTTATTTGAATAAGATGAAGGCCATTGATGAAATTGAAGGCAACCTCGATGCTAGCAAGTGCCGGAAGAGATAGATGTTATACAAGCAAGGAGGTCGAATAATGCAGTAGAAAACAAAAATGACCAGATCATAATGGATTTCTTTGAAATTGTTGATAGTATTAACAAAGGCAGGAAAAACTTCGCTCTTCACTCCGAGATGGTCACATTGTGGTGGTCACGCTGATTCCTCGCTTTCCCAAAATGTAAGAATTCCAAGCTCCTTCGTGTTGAAGGTCCTTTCTTGGCGGATCCCTCACCAAAGATTCTTTAGATGAGAGTCTAGCTATTCCTTGAGCATTAGTGGAAAATGTGTCTTTACTTGATGATCTAGGAATTCTTTCATTTGTAGATTCTCACAAAGGCAAAGAACTTGAATCTTATAGGCTTTCCTATCCCATATCTCATGATTCTCCACAATGACAAACATTCAACTAAGAAACGGCTACATCTTTTTGTTGATAATAATGCAAGGGCACACTTATTTCCTAGAACCAATGAAGCACTATCTATGTTCCTTTTTAAAAAGATGCCAATTCAGTTTTCTACAACAAGTTCATCTCCCAATGCAACAAAAGGACATAAGCTTTTACAAGGTATTCATATCTCTGGACATATGTTTGATTTAAGAGAAGGTTAGACATCAGATTTTTAAAAGGAAAACAAATGATGAGTGAAAAGGGTCTTTGACAATTTTTAAAGGATTTTTCAGTAGCCTCATTTCCATCAAAAAGACCCTCTTTGCTAGCTAGAGATAACACAAGCTTCCTAAAAGAAAACAAAGTTGTTTTAATCACTAATAAAAGAAGATATTACCTGTGGACAAGCTAACTAACCTTGTTCCAATAGAACTTGATTGGTAGGGCTACTGCTGTTGGGGACATTTTTCTTAAAGTTAAGGCTTGCTAATGCTTTGAATGAGGTCTCGTTAGCAAATAGTTAAAATCTATACAACCTCTAAAAGGAAAAAATAGGGATCGAAGTTAAAGTCATCATAGTTTATTGAAGATCTATTTGCCAAGGACATTGTTTATCAATCCAAAGATAAGATAGTGATATCAAAAAGAGAAGCAAGATAGAAAGGTAATGGCTTGGTCAAAGTTTATGAAGTGTTAGGAGGCGCTTAAAGGAAAGCACAACTTTTCTTTTTCAAATAATTATCATATTTTTTAAAAATGAATGTCATGTTATTTTAAGAGAGTTTTCTTTTCTTTTGAAGAATTGAATATCTACACAAACTTCCTCTAAGAAAAACAGAACAAAATGTGTGTAGAGGGTATTTAACAAATCAAGAAGTCCTTGAAAAACAATGATTTCAAAGAGCACCATGTCCATCAAAACCACAAAGAAGGTGTTGATCTCACAAAGGAAGATATTGATTGGGAAAAAATGTTTTTTAATGGCTTAAAAGTGGTTTTGTTTAGTCTTTTAAATAATGAAGGCTCTTACAAAAACAAGCATGGGAAGCGTTTTTATACTAATAAAATGAGGCTTCTTTTCAAGAAACCATGTACATGTCTTGTTAAAGGCCTCTTGGCTCAAACATAATATTTAAGAGATGACTTTTAAGGATGATGAGGAACAAGGAAAAAGAGTCTAAACACAAAGCAAAGGATAATGAAGAGCAAAGTGATGGGCAATAAGGCAAGATGAAAGGAACATTATGGCAGCCTCGCACAAGAATAAGCATAAGGGTGATGAAGCCAAAACAAGAAAGGGAAAGAGCATGATGTTTCATAAAGAAGGCAAAGTGACAAAGACAAAAAAGGCGTACTTCTCAAGCAAGCAATGATGAGAAATAAAATACAAAACATGGATCATGAAGGGAATTCTCCAAAGCATGTGCTAGTTGCCTCTCCTAGGGAAGGGCCATGACTTCTTCACCAAAGCTAGAATGCCAAACAACAAAGAAGAACCAAGAAAAGCTCAAAACTCTGCTCAAAGAGGGCGCCCGGTGAGAAAAAAAGGAGAAAGACACCTTTAGGCTTGGAATTTTTGCCCGAGCTTCTAGACATGTTTCTAAAAAAGCCTTGAGGGACTCGTCACCAAATCGAGCAAATTTTTGACATGTTCTTGTTTTTTGACATTTTTGGGCCTAATTGCATAAAATCATGGGTGCCACCATTTTAGTTTGAGCATCCTAAATTTCTTGAGAGTGGTACCATTGATGCAATTAATTCAAAGGGCATCTAATTAGAAATTTTTAGAGCATTTGAAGTTGTTTTGGTCCTCTAAAGATGCAAAAAACACTCACTTTTTCGACACTCCGCCCACATATCAGCAAGGCCTATTTTTTTGGTTTTTACACACATGCCTATTTTCTAGGAGACTTCTAGGCATTTATATTAAAATTTCAGAGGTCGCTCCATAAAGTAGACATTCCAAGCTTTCCGTAAAACCATTATGGGCCCTGCTTTGACATCGAGAAGGCTTTAAAAGTTGCTTACAAGTCAGACCTTGTCGATGTATTTTTTGGAGTATTTTTGTAAAAATTGAACCTTTCAAAATTGCTTTTTCTCCCGTGCGTTTAGCTATTTTTGCACATGAGAAGTTAAGTGAAAGTCAATTTATTTCCTCTTTTAGAATTTTTTAGATATTTTATGAGATATTTTGTGCCTTGGGCTTTGCAAAGCTTCAAGGACAAATATGATATTTTGGATAGGCCAATGAGATCAGTAAGCTGAACTAAGAGGTTTTCCTCTACTTTACCTATATATTCCAAAAGGCTTTCATTGTAAACAAGGCTGAAATTGATGAATAGAAGCAATATATGGTCATATAAGCTGGAAGAAATACTTGTCTCATGCTTTTGGATAGTCTCTCGATGTTCTTGGATGATGAAAGAGAATTGTTGTTGGATTCCATGACTTGGTAGAATGGTATAGTGTCTCTCTCTTTGTTTTGTTTCCTATTTTTTCATTCATAAATCCATGTTCTTGTTATAGAAATTAGAGAACAAATTTGAGACATGCCTTTGGAGGCACCTCAAATTTCGTTTTTTCCATAGCTTCCATGTTTTCTTCATTCTTAGTCACATTAAAGAATTCTCTGATTGCTCTTTAATAACTTAAGGATATTGTTGCTTGTTTCATTCATGGTTTTATGCATGCTAAGTATGATTTACGGTATGCTCCCGTTTACTCATAGCTAGCCATAGCTCCATCCATGAAATTTCTCTTCGATCGATTAGACTGTCATTTGTTGAACCATGAGGTCTGACTGATCTTTGCTCTTTGCCTAAGACTATGCAATATTGTTTTCAAAGTGCCCAATACCTTGAAGTACTATGTTTAGGCATTCCAACATAGTGATTTAAAGTTTATCTGTCTAAGGTATTCCTAAAGACTGAGTATGCCAAAGCTTCGAAGAAAAGTTATATATCTTTGTATGTATTTAGCTGAATGTGTATTTCTATATGTATTGATTAGTTTGTCAGTATTTTCATGATTAATGGTTTACCTTACCATGTTTATGTCACCTATTAAACTAGTTATGTCAAATCCTTTGTTATTCACAAACTTGATGTCCATCTTACTCCATTTTGCCCAAAGATCCATTTTACCTCAAATCAAATCGGCCCTTCAACAACCTTGTATCACCATATTATAGCTTTCTTGACCTTTTCGACCCCATAGTCCAATTAATCTAACATATTTTTACCTATCTTATATCTTTGATCAGTTTCATCCCTCACAACCTATAAACCAAAACCAAAAAACCTACTTCTTAACTAGCCTAAAATCAGAACACAATAAGAAAATACACAAATATCCCTTACACAAATAGAGAGAGCCCTCTTTGAGTCCAGGAAGTCTAGGTCCTTGGGCTCCAAAGATTGGTTTGATGTTACACTGTCATTTGGCTTGCCAATTAGCCAAATCACGGGACCCTAACATGGGCGCTTCAGCGGAAAAATTAAACTTATGTGATTGTGATATGCGACGATGATATCGTATCGCAAAACAATCAACATAGCTTGCGGTCGACAGAAGGTAAATTTAAAATGTTGCGATTGCAATGTGCGATGCGATATCGCATCGCAACATCACACAGTTCATTGTGGGGGCTTAATGGTAAGGTTTAAAATCTGCGAAGTTTGGTATTGCAGGCGGTAAACTACGGTGAGTGCGGTAAGTGAAATGCAAAGGAATTGGATGGAAAACAAGGTTTGCAGCGTTCGGGTAATGCGGTAAAGGTAGGTGAACTGTGGCAAGTAAGAAATAATGCAAAGACGAGTACTCTGTTTGGATTTTGCGTGAGCCGCCTGTGGATTTGGAAATTCTGGGCTGTGTCCTTCCCTGCACAAAATTGATTGAAGTGTGTGCTACTGCCGATGTTTATTCATGGCGGTGGTTGGAAGTTAATTCCAAAAAAAAAATATAAAGAATCATTAAACTTCATCAATTGACATCCACTGAACATATGAATGTACAAAATAATACACAAATCAACCTACACTTATTTTAATGAAGGATTTGGTTCCCACGACACCCATGTTCGTTACCCGTTGTTGATATTGTAGATAGATTTTTAGGGCTAAATTTGTAAATAAGTTGAAAAGTCTCACGTTTCAGACCGTTGGTCCATTCTCTGATGAAAAAAAAAAACAAAAACAAAACTTATTTTGTCTTCAAAATATAGATAAAATGCCTACAAAAAATTTAGGACATTTGAACCTACTTAGAGTGTTGGCTTCCATAATTCCATACACAAAATTTACACTTTGATTACATTACACTATTGATTTCCATAATTTTATCAAGAAAATTTAGACTTTTATTAAATTTCAACCTACTTAGACGGTTGAGCTCCATAATTCTATCTACAAAATTTACACATTTATTACATTTCAACATACTTCTACTATTCAACTCCATAATTATATATACCTTATTTACATTTTTATTCAAACAGTGAAATTGACTGGCAAACTTTTTTTTCGTTCTTCAAGTTATTGATAAAGTGGATTGACTGGAATGGATCAACTTCTCATGGCCATCGGAAAGGTAAAGAAAATGACCCAACTTCAACTTCCAGGCATATTCATAAATTGTCTACTACAACTATAAACAAGTATATTTACGTCGATAGGCGTCCCCCCTATTGGAATTGACTACTTTAATGATTTTGCTAATTAATTTTTTTGATCTGATGGTCTAAATTGAAAGATACCAGTATATTCTCGTCATCCCACTATATCAATGAATGAAAATCAAGCTCATAACTTCCTTTCATATCTAAATCATATGTTTAAACCTTGATTAAGATAATTTTTTACCAAATCATGATTAAAATTTTACTGTGCCTTTTATTTACACCACGTATCAGGATTAGAAAAAAATAAAGATAAATATCAAATTAAAATTAAAAATACATTGAAATGTGGTTGTTGTTAACTAAAATGTGTCCCATAACCTAAAGTATGTGTTATTTTTGTGGCTGCAAGAGCGGTAACACTCTTCATTTAAATTTGAATTTTAGGGAGGTTTTATTTTTATTAAACATTTAAATTAAAAATATATTGAAACATGGCTATGTGCCCCTTAATCTAAGGTATGCGTTACTAGGTAAAAGAATTGTGAGAGGTTTTATTTATATTCAACATTTTATATTAAAGAGTGAAATTAAAAATACATTGAAAATTTAAATATTGGCATGTCGAGTAAAACATGGTGCGGACTTTGAGGTTTGAATTATCACTGCCCTCTCCATTTACATTTTAATGTAACTATAATAGTATGTTAAACACCATGTTAAAACAAACACATGGTGTATGAGAAAGATAAAAACACACACAAGAGACTCAACACACAATCAAAGATAAGCATGAGGCTTTCTTATTTTTCCATTATACAAAGATGTACATTTATAGTACAATGGTGTGACTCTTGGTTTCATATTCCAAGGTCACTTGGAATCCATTGTGACTTTTCGCATTCCACACCTACCCATGGAGGATTAGGTGTTCCAACATCCCCCCTTAATCCGAACAGGTATGTGTGAGTCCAAGAAAAGAGTTGCAATACAAATCTGCAAAGTATACATGGCAACACTTGGGCTGAATCAACTCTCTGAAATGTTGGAAAAAAGAGGTGGTTTAAGGATGACCACCAACACTGGAATGCAAAACTTGTTGCAGTTCCCGGAACTCTTCCAAAACTGGCAAGAAGCTAAAAGCTTCTGCTAGAGGAATTGTCCCTCATATAAAAGGGAGACCTTCAACCTAAAAGAAGGGAGGTCTACTACCTATGATGGTTTTAGGATTACCAACAACACTGGAATGATTGAAGCATTTCCTGGAACTCATCGAAAGCTGGCAAGAAGCTAAAGGCTTCTGCTAGAGGAAGTGTTCCTCATATATGAAAGGGAGACCTTCGAGCTAAAATAAGGGAGGTCTACTACCTGTGATGGTTTTAGGTTATCCACCAACCAAAAATGATGGTTTAAGGTTGTCCACCAACCGAAGGCATGCTCATGGGCATCTGTGTCTCTGGCTACATCTCTGAATCTGGAATGACGAATTGTGGCTCAGGCTTGCTTGAACTGCTGTGTCTCTGGCTACAACTCTGAACATGGAATGAGAGATTATGGCTCAGGCTCACTTGATCTGTCGTCTAAGCTTGCACATGACCACCATTTTCCCCCCTGTCAGGGACAAGGTGAGATGATGGCGAAAAATCAACTGCAAGTTTGCTCAATATCCGTGAACAAGTTTTGACATGTGTCTTAAACATCTTCTTGGTTACTGATGCCCATTGCCAAGAAGAGATCCATCCAAGATGAATCTTGGTTCTTGCAGAAGGCTGAGGCTTGTTTCTGAAGCATCTGTGTGAAGAATGAGTGTGCCAACCACAGTGCTTGCATGGATGAAGATCAAAACAGTGATCTTTGATATGACCAACTCGATCACAGTGTTGGAATTTTACAATCTGTTGTGGAAGTGGAACAGGATCTGGAACAGCTACATGTGAACTGTCATATAGGAATCCGGCACTCTAAAATATGATGGGCTTGGTGTAGTCCGGAATGTGAAAGGACACATCCTTGTCATATCCAAGACCAGTTTTGTGCTTGTTGTGGACAAGCTCTTCCCAAGGTCTGATGATGGGCTTGAGAAGTGCAGGCTGAGCTGCTGCATCTGCATGTACATCTGCTCTAGTACAAGGCACTGAATGTGAATCAACTGCAACTTTATCTTCTTTCTTCTGATGAGAGTCCTTCTCAGTCTTCTAAACAGAAACAGGTTTAGAATGGTGACTCTTTTGCTGAAGTTCATCTTGCTGGAGTTGAGATTCCAACTGCAGAAACTCAATCTTTTCTTGTGCATCTTGCAAACAACTTTGAATGTTACAAAGAGCATTCTTGCTCATTCTTATCATATCATCAACATTTGAATGAATGAGGTTATTCAACAACTCTAATGCCTCATTGATTTTAGCCATTTTCAACAACTTAGGCTCAAAAAATTAAAGGGTGTCAGCTACAACCGAAAATGCACCCGTTTACAATGTGATTCAACAAATACAAATGACTCTAAAGAATTCTCAAATTACAAAATCTGCTCCTCAAATGATGGAGGGCAATCAACAATCCAACAACTCAAATTTACAGTTCAAGTCTTGATTGCAACTATGAACGAAGAAGCAATATCAATACAATGTCAATATCTCTGCAAAAATATTTTGTAAATGTGCAGCTGAAACACTAGTGCAAGAGGCCTTTAAATCAGCTGAAATTTTCCTTCAAAGAGCTATTTTGCACCAATAACAACTCGTCTTCAAATGTCAATTTCTTCAGAAAATCACCCTTATGCCACAAATCACACAATGTCAAATTTGCAATTTTCTCTATGTATTTAGTCCATTTTCTCACATGTCATTTCCTTCATTTCTGCTGTTTACTTTCTCTCTCTGCTACATGCTTCCTCTTTTCCTCTCTCTCTACTGTTTTTTTTTTTTAAATAAAAAGGGATCAATTTTATTTATTTATTTATTATTATTATTATTATTATTTAATTTAAATAAAAAGGGATCGAATTATAAAATCGTGACAGCAATGGTGGAAGGCCGAATTGGAATTAACAAGGGAAAATAATTGTAAAACATTAAAAAGTCGAATTTAAAAAAGGGAGTGGGGGGACGGTTTAATTAAAAAATTAAGGCATAAGTGAGGTAGGGAGGGCTGGTTAGGGAGGTGAAAAGCATGGTGGGTATGGGGTGTAGTGTGGAGAGAGGGGTGGAAAGGGGGCGCGAGTAGTGGAGTAGGCGGATACATTGGGTAAGGTAGGCATGTGGGAGCAGGAGAGTAGTGAATGGAGTTGTTTGCAAGGTGGTATAAAAAATATAAAAAATTAATTTAAACGAGATGGGAGGGCCGGCGTTTGGGATAAGCCATGAGGTAATGGGAGCATATGAGCCGCGTAGAGTGGGAGGAGTGAAGCGTTGGGAGTGTAGAGGGAGTAGATAGGGGAAGGGTTGTATTGAGAGTGGAGGTTGGGAGTAGATGGATCTATGTAGGTTAGGAGATATGCAGTTGTAGAGCGGGTAGAGGGGCGTTTACAGGTGAAGAATGGGGAGAGTTCGAGTTCGATGTGTTGAAGCCCGTGGGCAGAGGGTTGAGAGTGAATGCGAGGGGGGCCGGTTTTGAATTTGAGAGGGGGCGTAATGTAGGAGTGCAGCAGATAGTGCTCGAGAGTTGGTAGTTCGATTGGTGAGAGGAGGGTTTGAGAGCAGTAAAAAAAAATGCAAGTTGGGAAAAGGGAGAGGGGGATGAAAGGCCTGAATCAAGATTTTTTATTTTTTATTTTTATTTTTGTATTTTTTAATTTTTTTTAAAACAACAGAGAGCAGAGGAGTAAGAATAGCAGTAGATTTTTTTTTCTTCCAAATATAGAGCAGAATTTTTTCTGGAAATTATAGCAGTAAAAAATCCGGTAGCAGAAAATGCAGATATGAATAATTTTCCAGCAGAAAAACTCAGATTTCTTTTGCAGTAAAAAACTCATAAACTTCTTCAGAAATCAAATTTAAACAATATTCCACTAGCTCTCCAAATTACAGAATTTAATGGGCAGAAATTGCAGGAAGAAATCAAACTTCAGATGTGCAGTGCTGTTTTTTTTTTTTAAACCAATGCCGGAATGCTGCCAATTTCTGAATGCTGCTCCTTCTCCAAAACCACTTTCTGAATGCGGAAAAATGTCTGCTGAAGAAACTTTGAGTGCTGCAAAAATGTCAAGAATTTTTGCAGATATGCGTAGGCCATAAACACAAATGGCTCACTCAAATTGGAGAAGGGCCAACAATCGCCCGCTCTGATACCATGTTAAACGCCATGTTAAAACACACACATGGTGTATGAGAAAGATAAACACACACACAAGAGACTCAACACACAATCAAAGATAAGCGTGAGGCTTTCTTATTTTTCCATTATACAAAGATGTACATTTATAGTACAATGGTGTGACTCTTGGTTTCATATTCCAAGGTCACTTGGACTCCATTGTGACTTTTCGCATTCCACACCTACCCATGGAGGATTAGGTGTTCCAACATAGTATAGTTTTTTAATTTTTTGATATGTAGTTTTTTTTTCATTATTAGGTTTTAATATAATAAGATAGATTTTATCATTAAATTTGTATTTAGTTTTATTCTTGGGTTTACTCTATTATTATTATTATTATTATTAAGTTTTAATTAATGTAGTAAAAATAATATTTCCTTTATAGTAATATAATGTTTTATTAAGACTTTTATAATATTAATAATAAGTTTATTAAGTTTATAATAATATTAGTTTTTCATAGTTTTTTAACCACAAATTAGTTTTATAATTTCTTTAATTTTACAATAAAATAATAATACTAATATTAATAACATTAATAATATATATTTTAATATTAATATTATTATTTTTAATTGATTAATATTAATAATTAATTAATCAATATTAATATGAATTAATATTGATGTTAATATTAATAATAGCATTAATGATGACGATGATGATGATGATGATGGTTAACGTCCACTGAGACCAATATTTGGTCTATTGGACCTAAAGAAAAGAGTTATTTAGTTTGATTTTAAGATTTTATTCCTATGCTCAAAAAGCTTGGAGAGAAGCCTCCCGAGCTCACTATAATTTTGACATCTTAAAAGGCCAGGAAGGTCAGTATTGCAACAAATATTATGAAATTGAGCTCTAATGTGGTTGTATGCGAGGCACTCTAAGAGGAAGTGATTTTCATCCTTGATATTCATATTCTCAGAGAGATGGCAGATCCTTTCCATCCATGGTGTTTTAGGAACTGCCCAACGACCTATTTCACTATGGAGCTCATGAGAGTTTGTTGTAATCTTGGCTATATTAATTTTCTTCTTTGAGCTAGTTAAAACAGAGAGATACTTTTGATCTTCTAGGGTGGGGTCGATGACCTCCTTATAATATCTTAATTTTCTTTTAGCTACTAGATCTTTCTCACACCACATTTTTTCTTTGAAATTAGAAGTAACAGTTTTTTTAATGTTATTAATGTTTTGCAAAACAACATTCTTGTCGATCTCCCAATGGTTTAACCAAGCCCTGGTGTCTTTATACCAACCTTGTTTAAGCCTTACGTGGTTTTGGCTGGAATTTAAAGCTAGCTTAGGAAGTCTATGGTCTCCTATGCTATTGAGCTTGTGCTTGTACAACATAAGCCTAGTCATAGCTAGGCTATCGATAGGGGAAAGAACCACTTCTATAAGGAGAATAGGATAGGGTGTATTGCTTTAATTTTAAGGCTATACGTTATAAAACACTTCTGGATTTTCTCAATCTTTCTCCAGGATTCGCTAGAGATGTTGCAACCCCAGACCTCACATCCATATAAGATAACAGGAGTGACTAAAGTTTCAAAGAGGAACTTCTTTCTATCCCACATTACGAGGTTTTCCATTTTACAATTATTTTCAAGACCAAATAAGCTTTCCACCCCCCATTAATCCTTTTCTGAATGCTATAGTTCTAGTTGAGCTTGTGATGAATATCAATTCCTAGTTACTTGTAAGAAGACATTTCCTCTAAGTTACTATTGTCATACATAAAATTAGCATAAGTGTCCTTCTTGGATTTGATAATCATAAATTTTTGTTTGTCAGTGTTAACATACATACCCATGGTAGAGCAGAAATCCTTAAGAAGACTAAGTTGCTTATCAAGATCAGATGGGCACTTTGCGAGAAGAAAAATATTGTTAGCATAGAGAAGAAGGATGATGATTATCCCAGCTAAGATCGTGCCAGCACATCCTACTTCCTCTAAACAACCTTCTAGCGTGTTGATATAAATGCCAAATAGGGTAGGGGAGAGGGGGCAGCCTTGTTTAACTCTGATATTACACTTAATATCTTTCGACCACCCCTCATTTCTCTTTAACTTGACAATTACATTCTCATATAACCTTATAGCAGACGCTCTTAGCTCGAAAGGAACATTTAGCTCTTCTAATCTATTCCATAGGTTATTTCTAGGAACCGTATCGCAAGCCTTTCTAAAGTCCACAAAGAAACATAAGAGATTGGATTTCTCATTGTCGCATTCCTCCACAATGATCCTAAGCGTAACGAGGTGGTCCGTTGTTGAGTGCTACCTTATAAAACCCACTTGGCCTTTAGCCCGCTTACCTTCACTTTCAAGCCAAATGCTCAACTTATTTTCCAAAATAATACCGTATAACTTGGCTAAGAGAGGGCTGATCATAATTTTCTAATAATTAGAGGGGTTATTTTTATCCCCACTTTTAAAAATAGGGATAATGAGGCTCTGAGTCCAAGGTTTAGGGGACCCTTGCTTGACTGCTTGGTTGAAAAGCTTATGGATGTGGGGGATGAAGACATGACCTCCAATTTTTAAGATTTCCACCTAGTAACCTTCAATGTCTTTAGTTTCCCATTTTCCAGGCATTTAGCCCCAAAATCAATATCTTCTAATGAGAAAAAATCTTTCGTTGTGAATAGGGTTTCAAAGTTATCCCTGGCATTTGGAGATTTATAAAGCTTTTTAAGATAGGAATTCCATTCGTGTAAATAAATTTTATTATTATCTTTAGTTTTCCTAGTTAGAATCTGCCTCCATAATTTCTTAGGAGCCACCTTAGAGAGGTGTAAGAGATTCTCTTGCCTTTTACGAATATATTGCCGTTTTTTCCTTTTAGTTAGGGCTTTGTAGATTTTTATCTTGTCAATTTTGAGAGATTCATCAACAACTTCCTTAATTTCTCTCCTCGCACTTTTACAATCATTGTCATACCATGGGTTGGTTTTGCTATTTCTTTTATTACTTGAGACTTCAATTGAGAACTAGTTAATAGAATATGAGAGGGTTGTAGTAAAATTATGATAGAGGTCATCTATGTTGTCCATACTAGATAAAGGAAGCAAATTAGTTTTTAAATCATTTAGAAAGAGATATTTTTTATTTCTATCAAAGATTAAGTTCTTTTGAATATAAGGATTATCTTCTATGGGATCTCTATGCATGATAGAATTGAGAGTTATGAGTAAAGGCCTATGACCAGAGTCAGGCTCGTGGTCTTCTAAGATGTCAAAAATTATTATTTCGTTGTATAAAGGGAGATCGGAAATAACATAGTCTACCACACTGCTGCCAAGCCCATGAATGCAGGTCATTTGGCTAGAATTGGGCCACTTCTTTAGATCGTTGCAAATTATGAGATCCTGAGCACTACAAATCTTGACTAGCTCCGACCCAAACAAATTATCACTGAGGTCTTCAGAGCTCCTTTTGTACTAGCTAGTGAGAGTAAGGTCTTCGTTTAACCAAAGAGGATTGGGGTTGGAATGATTTCTTAGAAGAATAGCTTGGTTTCTTGAAGTTTGAGCATTAAATTCACCCATTAAAAGGATATTACTTTCATTCCTTAGGCTAGAAATAGAATTCTCTAAACCATTGTAAGGACTATTTTTATCTATATTTTTCTTCTTATAGAAGTTAGAATTAATGGGGGAAAATAACAGATTGCTATGTAGGTCTTTTTATCATTAATGTAAGTAATATCAATCCAACTATATTGGTTGTAAGGGTCATTTTTATAAATCCTAGCATGGGGGGAGATGTTCTTCTTAATGTAGCAAGCTATGCCTCCAATGCCTCTATGGGAGGATTTCTTGTTCCACGTAGACCATAGTGCAAAGCCATCTATGTTATGGACCTTAGATTCTTCATGCTCCCAAGTTTCAACAACAAATATAATATCAACATTATTTGAGATCCAACTTAGCTTGGGGCCTTTGTTCCATGGAAAGCCTCGACAGTTCCAAGAAAGAATTCAGAGCATGTTGAATTGCTATTTATTACTATCTTTTTGGTTTCTATCTCGAATAACAACTTTTATATTTCTGATTATTGCCCATTTTCCTTCATTCTTAGCTTCTTTTACCTTTTGAACCTCCTTTCTTAATTCTGCTTGATCTTTTGGAATGAGAGCGTCATTTATAAATATTCCCATTCCTTTTAGACTTGAGATTTTACTAAGTATGTCATACTTATGGTTAGTAGAGCTCACTTTTATTCGGATCAACCTTCCTATATTCTCAGTTAATTTCCCTAACCTTGTTGCTTCTGTGAGACACGTGGTTTCAATTTGTAATCTATTATGTAATTCAGTCTAGGTTATGGCTAAATTATCCTCGTCTACCTCCTCTTTCAAACTGAATATTATAAGGTTGAAGGCCCTTTTGTTACGCTCATGGTCTAATTCGATCAATTTTTTCATTTCATCTTTAATTGGTTTGATATCTAATTTACATGCCCCACTATTTAGGGTGAGACTGTTGTTAATTTTTTCTTCTAGTTCTTTTAATCATGTCCTTCATTTTAAGACTCTCTATATTATCAACATCTCCTTGCTGGGATGTTTGGTTCGTATCTTGGTTTTGTTTTTCTATGACCTGCAACCTAGTCTCCATTGCCTCCATTTTATTCTCCAATAGTTCTATTTTATTTTCTATTTGTTTTTGGATCTTGTCTTCAAGAGATGTGAATTTGTTTTCTAGCATGGCTTCTAACTGGGTTTGTAGCTTGAATTCTCTTTCTTCTCTTCATTTCTCTAAAGACTCTATATACTCATAAAGGCTCTATAGAGTAACTATGCTAGGTCTACCTTTGGTAATCTTTGGTAGCTATGGTGAATTATTCATACTTGAGAATCTATGAGCATATATGTATTAGAAAAAGATAAGGAATGTGTGCACCTGAATATCAACAAACCGGACAATAGACCTCAAGTGCCCAGGTCCAAAAATTTATCGAAAACAAATCACCGCAGACCCAAGTGTTAATCGAGAAGATTCACTGTAAAATTTTCATCGCAGAATTTCACCACAGACCCAAGTATTAATGGAGAAAATTCACCGCAGAACCAAGTATTAATTAAGAAAATTTATCACAGACCCAAGTATTAATAGAGAAAATTCACCACAGACCCAAGTATTAATCGAGATTTATTAATATTATTAATATTGATTAATGATGATAATGTGAATAGTAATATAATTGGTAGAATTAATATACTTAGTGTATTAGGTTAAAATTATATATTAACCAGCTATGTTTTATTTTTTTTCATTTTATAATTTTAGGTTATTTTATGATTTTATATATTTATACTTGATAATATTAATTTTCTCTAAATTTTAGTTTTCCTATTTTTATAATATTATATTTTATAATTTAGAACTCTAGTATTATAATTTCCACTATTAATATAAATAATATTAAGATTATTAGTGATAAATAACAATATTAGGATTTGCATTGGAATCATTCTAATCAAACATGGTAAAACAAACTCAACCATGTCCATACATGGTCAAACATTGCCATCATAGTCAATCATTGTTACTCATGCTCTAAAATACACAACCATTGTTAGCTGTATTCAACCATAGTAGCCTATGGTCAAACTTGGTCAACAATAGTAGTCTATTGTCAACCTTGTAACCTATGGTCATCCTTATGCAACCATTGTAATTATTCTAATAAAACATGGTAAAAAAAACTTAACCATGGTCATACATGGTCAAACCTTTCCAACATAGTTAATCATTGTTACTCATTGTCACCCATGCTCGAGAATACACAACATTACTGAACCATATTTAATCATGGCTATTCTTTATAATACTAACCCTAGGGTTTAATATTATTCCAATGGGTTTATAATTTTAGGGTTTAATAAACCCTTGGGTTTATTAATATTTTGGGTTTATACTATTAATCCAAAGGATTTATAATGTAAATCCCTTGGGTTTATAATATTAATCCTAGGGTTTATAATATTTTGGTTTATAATACTAATACGAGGGTTCATAATATTCCATTGGATTTATAATGTTAGGGTTTAATAAACCCTTGAGTTTATTAATATTTGGAGTTTATAATATTAATCTGAAGCATTTATAATATGGATCCCTTGGGTTGTTTTCATTCGTTTAGTTTGTAATATTAATTCCTTTGGTTGATTAATTATTTGAGTTTATATATTTCCTTTATAATAATATAATATTTTATTAAGACTTTTATAATATTAATAATACGTTTATTAAGTTTATAATAATATTAGTTTTTCATAGTTTTTTTAACGAGAAATTAGTTTTATAATTTCTTTAATTTTATAATAAAATAATAATACTAATATTAATAAAATTAATAATATATATTCTAATATTAATATTATTATTTTTAATTTATTAATATTAATAAATAATTAATCAATATTAATATTAATTAATATTAATGTTAATATTAATAATAGTATTAATATTGATTAATTAATTATTAATTTTATTAATATTGATAATGTAAATATTAATATAATTGATACAATTAATATAGCTAGTGTATTAGGTTAAAAGTATATATTAAATTTTTTTCATTTTAGGTTATTTTATGATTTAATATATTTATACTTTATAATATTAAGTTTCTCTAAATTTTAGTTTTCATATTTTTATAATATTATGTTTTATAATTTAGAACTCCACTATTATAATTTACACTATTAATATAAATAATATTAAGATTATTAGTGATAAATAACAATATTAAGATTTGCATTGTAATCATTCTAATTAAACATGGTAAAACAAACTCAACCATGTTCATACATGGTTAAATATTGTCATCATAGTTAATCATTGTTACTTATGTTCTAAAATACACAACCATAGTTAGATGTATTCAAGCATAGTAGCCTATGGCCAAATATGGTCAACCATAGTAGTCTATTGTCAACCTTGGTCAACCATAGTAACCTATGGCCATCCTTGAGCAACCATTGTAATTTTTCTAATAAAACATGGTAAAACAAACTTAACCATGGTCATACATGGTCAAACCTTTCCAACATAGTTAATCATTGTTACTCATTGTCACCCATGCTAGAGAGTACACAACATTACTTAACCATATTTAATCATGGCTATTCTTTATAATATTAACCCTAGGGTTTAATATTATTCCATTGGGTTTATAATGTCAGGGTTTAATAAACACCTGAGTTTATTAATATTTTGGATTTATACTATTAATCCAAAGGATTTATAATGTAAATCCCTTGGGTTTATAATATTAATTCTAGGGTTTATAATACTTTTATTTATAATAATTAATACGAGGGTTAATAATATTCCATTAGGTTTATAATGTTAGGGTTTAATAAACCTTTGGGTGTATTAATATTTTGAGTTTATAATATTAATCTCAAGTAGTTATAATATGGATCCCTTGGGTTGTTTGCATCGGTTTAGTTTCTAATATTAATCCCTTTGGTTGATTAATTATTTGAGTTTATAATATTGATAATCCTTTATGTTTATTGATCCCTTTCATTTATAATATCAATTTATTAGATTTATCATATTATAATCCTGATGGTTTATTAATCCCTTGGGTTTATTAATCCCTTGAGTTTCTAATATCAATAAACCCTTGGGTTAATTAATATTTTGGGTTTATAATATTAATATCAAGGATTTATAATATTAATCTAGTGAGTTTATAATATTTAAATCCCACGGTTTATAATACTAACCCTAGGGTTTAATATTATTCCCTTGGATTTATAATGCTAGGGTTTAATAAACCTTTGGGTTTGTTAATTTTTTGGATTTACAATGTTAGACCCAAGATTTATAATGTTAATCCATTGTGTTTATAGTTTAATCTTATGGTTTTTAATACTTTGGTTTATTAATTCTTTTGGTTTATAATATTAATAACCCCTTGGGTTTATTAATCTCTTGATTTAAAAATATTATTTTTTAGGGTTTGTTAATCTCTTGAGTTTAAAATATTGATTCTTAAGGTTTATTATTTTCTTGGTTTATAATATTAATATTTATCCCTTGGGTTCACCAATTCCTTTGGTTTATAATATTAAAACCTTGTGTTTATTACTTTTTTTGGTCTATAATATAAATAATCTCTTGGGTTTATTAAAACATAGTATTTAAAATATTAATTATTAGGGTTTCTTAATTTCTTAGGTTTTTGAGTTTAAAATATTTATTCTTAGGGTTTATTAATCTCTTGTGTTTTTAATAATGATCCCTTGGCCTTATTGATCCCTTAGGTTTTTAATATTTATCCCTTGGGTTCACCGATTCCTTTGGTTTATAACATTAAACCCTTTGGTTTATTAGTTCTTTTGGTTTATAATATTAATACTCCCTTTGGTTTATTATCTCTTCACTTTAAAATGTTGATTAGATTATGGTATATTCATTTTTTAGGTTTTTGTGTTTAATATATTAATTCTTAGGGTTTATTAATATCTTGTGTTTTTAATATTAAACCATTGGTCTTATTGATCCCTTAGGTTTTTAATATTTATCCCTTGGGTTCACCAATTCTTTTAATTTATAATATTAAACCCTTAGGTTTATTAGTTTTTTTGGTTTATAATATTTATAATCCCTTTGGTTTATTAATCTCTTGAGTTTAAATTACTAATTCTTAGGGTTTATTAATTTCTTAGGCTTTTGAGTTTAAAATATTAATTCTTAGGACTTATTAATATTTAGTTTTCTAAATCTTTTGGGTTGGTAATATTAGGCATTAAATATTAGTCGTACCCTTTAATATTAATTCATGGTCCAATGTCATATTATGAAAAACATTGTTTGAATATGAAAACCAACCATGGGCGACCATTGTTAATCATCGTTAGTCGTAGTTGATCAACCTCTTCCATGGTCGAATGTCACATTGTGACAAAGATTGTCTCAATATGAAAATCAACCATGGCCAACCATGGTCATTCTTCGTCCAACGTCACATTGTGACAACAATTGTCTCAATGTTTAAATCAAGCATGCTCAACCATGCTTATTTTACGTTTTATAGTATTTATCTAAATTTTTTTATATACTTTAGTTTTACAATATTAATCTCTTAGGTTTAATATTATTCCCTTGAGTTTATAATATTAATAATCGTGTGAGTTTATCAATCCTTTCTATTTAAGATATTAATTTGTAGGTTTTATTAATATCTTTTGTTTTTAATATTGATCCCTTCCCCTTAATGATCCATTAGGTTTTTAATATTTATCGTTTGGGTTCACCAATTCCTTGGGTTTGAAATATAAAACCCTTGGGTTTATTAGTTATTTTTGTTTATAATATTAATAATCCCTTTGGTTTTAAAATCTCGAGTTAAAAATATTAATTCTTAGGGTTTATTAGTTTCTTAGGTTTTTGTGTTTAAAATATTAATTGTTAGGGTTTGCTAATCTCTTGTGTTCTTAATATTGATCCCTTGGAGTATTTATTCCATAGGTCTTTAATATTTATCCCTTGGGTTCACCATTTCCTTTGGTTTGTAATATTAAACTCTTGGTTTTATTAGTTCTTTTGGATTATAATATTAATAACACCTTGGCTTTATTAATATCTTGAGTTTAAAATATTAATTCTTAGGGTTTATTAATTTCTTGGTTTATAATATTAATATTTATCCCTTGGGTTTACTAATTCCTTTGGTTTATAATATTAAACCCTTGGGCTTATTACTTCTTTAAATAGTTTTTAATATTAATAATCTCTTGGGTTTATTAATACCTTGAATTTAAAATATTAAATATTAGGGTTTATTAATTTATTAGGTTTTTTATTTTGAAATCTTTACTCTTAGGGTTTGTTAATATTTATTGTTATTAATATTGATCTCTTAGCCTTATTGGTCTGGTGTGTTTATCATTCATTTGTATCTCTTTGGTTTTTAATATTATCCCCTTGGGTTCACCAATTCCTTTAGTTTGTAATATTAAACCCTTGGTTTTATCAGTTCTTTTGGATTATAATATTAATAACTCATTGGATTTATTAATATCTTGAGTTTAAAATATTAATTATTATGGTTTATTAATCTCTTGAGTTTAAAATATTAATTCTTAGGGTTTATTAATTTCTTAGTTTATAATATTAATAAATATCCCTTGGGTTCACTAATTCCTTTGGTTTATGATATTAAACTCTTGGGTTTATTGCTTCTTTAAATAGTTTATAATATTAATAATCTCTTGATTTTATTAATATCTTGAATTTAAAATATTAAATATTAGGGTTATTGATTTATTAGGTTTTTTATTTTGAAATATTTATTCTTAGGGTTTATTAATATCTTATGTTTTTAATATTGATCTCTTAGATTTATTGATCATGTGAGTTTATTATTCATTTGTATTTAAAATATTAATTCTTAGCTTTTATTAATCTCTTATCTTTTTAATATGGATCCTTTAGACTTCTTGATCTCTTAAGTTTTTAATATTGTACCCTTGAGTTCATCGATTTCTTGGTTTTATTAGTTCTTTTAGCTTATAATATTAATAATCCCTTGGAATATTGGTGATACATATATACTTATTATAAATAGTAATAAAATAATATTATTAAGTTATATTTGAATTTTAGTATGGTTGGAATTATAACTATTAATGTATTGAAAAAATTTAATAATATTTTATTATCAACTAATATATATATATATATATATATATATATATATATATATTAGTTTAATATATAGTATGCATGTAGTTAATATTATTAATATATTTTAAGTAGATATATAAACTAGCACAACCACATTAGTAAAAACTAATGTGGTTGATATACGCCGATAGGCGTATATAAAATAGATTTACAACCACATTTACCAATGTGGTTGATATACGCCGATAGGCCTATATCTACTACCCATCACATTAATTTATATATCAATAAAGAAATATTATATATAATAAATTTATTATATTAACTTGAAAAATATATATTATATATTAATAAGAATAATAATATATTAAATATATAAATTATGATTAACTATATACATACTATTGCTGGATACGGATGTGGTGGAGCATTAAAGTGCCAAGGGCACCTGCGCAGCTCCCAACGATGCCTGCATGCTGTGCCCACATGGCCCCACGCATTCCATCTGATGGCGTTATTAATACGCCTCGGGTCGACCATTGTTGTAGTTATTGCACCCTGGCTCTGTGGTATATGGCGATTATGTTGTTGATTGCTTTCACTATGGAGGATGAGCAGCATGGAGGGAGCCATGGGAGACCACTGATTCCCTTGCGCAGTGTTTGCCCGCCTGGTTTTGCCAATTTGAGCTACAAAATGCAGACTGGGCGTCGTTGCTGCATTCTGGCTTGCCTGGAGACGACACCGGGTGTCCACTTCTCCAACAGCCCTTTCTGCAGTGCCTCCGCTTTGTCTGGTGTCTCGGATGTGCTCATCACAGGTACTTTGCTTCCTTTCAGCTTCAATTTGCATTCACAGGGTAGTTGTCCCTCTGCTATTTGGACCTCCAGCTCTTCAGCTCATTTGACTGGCCTGTGTCACCCTGGTGGTCTCCCCACTGCTATCCAAGCTCCCGACCCCTTCTTAGGCCGGCCTTGCTTGCACCACCTTCTACTAGCCATGCCACGCCTCACGCAGCGAATGCGTTGTCGGCGTGGAGTCTGTCGAGGCCAAGCCTCTGTCCTTCCTCCTTCGCCCCTTTCTGAGCTGAGCTCCTCCTCTGAGAGCGATGAACACACTCCCCCACCAGCCTCGCGCAGAGGCGGGGGCAGAGGCAGAGGTAGAGGGAGTCGTGATGAGAGTTCGAGTTTTGCTGGCAGGGGACGTGGGCATGCGCGTGTTACTGGTGGCGTTCCTAGTCAGCCCACTCCCGCTGCTCCTTCTGAGCCTCCCTGTCAGTCCTCCCCTCCCGACCCTCCCGTTCATCCCAGTCAGCCCATCCCTCCTGACGTTTCTGCCCCTCCCAGTCAGCTCAACCCTCCGAGCAGAAGATTTCAGGGGTCCACCTTCAGGAAAACCACCCAAAACGCTGAGCTCCGTTTCCACTACACCTCCTTCGACTCCATCATCACCGCTTTCATCACCGTCTCCCTGCGTGAAGAAATCCCTCTCTCCACTTCCCTCACCCCTCCTATTGACCATAGCCCCAATCCCACTCTTCAAATTGGGCTACGTTCTGAAGCTGAGAACTAGGACATGAAGACTGACAGTCAAGCAGGAAAGGTGGACAGCAGTGACGAGAATGAATATGCATGCAGAGTTGAAGAGGAACCAATGTCTTCAGAGCATGAGGGTTGAACCCCCTGGCTCAATTACTGCTGGAATTTTCAAGTTTTACTGTTCTAGTTGCCCACCTGTTGGGCAGAAAGATGTTTTTAGTTTTTTTGTTGTTGTTTACGTGTTTTGTATAAACTCATGGCCGGTTTCCCTCCCATGGGCGGCCCAGATACTTATGCTTAATGGGTCGGTTTCCCACTATGGGCGACCCAGAATTCTCAAGCACAGTTCTGTTGATCAACCCCAGCTGTCTGGCTTTCATAGTAGCAGCTGTGGCAGGTTTGTATCAGTATTTTTATAAATTAATAGATTTAGTCTCACTTAGAAAAAAAACTATATACATACTATAAATTATGATTAACTATATACATACTATAAATTAACTTGAAATATATATAATATATATTAATATAAAAAAATATTAATAATATATAATAATTTAATATATCATACATGGCTATACTGTTAATAAAGAAAAAGAACTAATAATATATTAATAATATATATTATATGATAATTGGTTATATTATTAATAATATATATTAATAATATTATAATATTACAAATATTCATTATTAATAAATATTAGAATATTTATTTATAATGATTATTAGTAACATTATAATATAATATTTCTTAATAATAATTATTAGTAATATTATGAATATATATTATTAATAATGAATATTAATAATATTATAATATTACTAATAATCATTATTAATAAAGATTTGAATATTTATTTATAATATATAATATTAATAATATTATAATATTACTAATAATCATTATTAATAAATATTTCAATATTTATTTATAATTATTATTAGTAATATTGTAATATTATTAATATTACTAAATAAATATTAAAATATTATAATACTATTAATATATATTATTAATAATATTAAAATATTAGAAATAATCATTATTAATAAATATTTGAATATTTATTTATAATGAATATTAGTAATATTATAATATTATTATTCATTATTAATACTTATTATAATATTATAATAAGTATTAATAATATATATTAAAAATATTTATTAATATATTATTAATATTAACTATATACATACTATAAATTATCTTGGAATATATATAATATATAATAATAATATTTATTAATATAAAAATAATAAAAATAATATTTAATATTTTAATATTTATTTATATATTAATATCATAGATGGTTATATTATTAATAAACCAGAAAAACTAATAATATTATAATAATATTTATTATATATTAATAATATTATTATAATATTATAATATTACTAATAATCATTATTAAACTCAAGAGAGTAATAAACCATATGAAACAAAATTTAAAAACAAAAAACCCAAGAGATTAATAAACCCTAACAATTAATATTTGAAAGTGAAGATATTAATAAACCCAATGGATAATTAATAATACAAACCCAATGTCATCATAAACCAAAAGTTTAAATATTATAAACCATAGGAATTGGTGAACCCAAGGGATAAATATTATAAACATAAGGGATCAAAATTAAAAACACAAGAGATTAATAAACCATAAGAATTGATTTTTTAAACTAAAAAACCTAATAAATTAATAATCCATAAGAATGAATATTTTAAACATAAGATATCAATAAACGAACGACATTATTAACATTATAAACCAAAAGAACTAATTGACCCAAGGGTTTAATATTATAAAGCAAAGGAATCAACAAACCCAATGGATAAATATAATAAACCTAACGGATGAATATTATAAACAATAAAGATTAATAAACGCTAAGAATTAATATTTTAAACTGAAAAATCTAAGAAATTAACAAACCCTGAGAAATAGTATTTTAAACTCAAGAGAGTAATAAACCAAATGTGTGATTAACATTATAAACCCAAGAGTTTAATACTATAAACCAGATCAATTGGTGAACCCAAGCGAAAACCATTACCCAAAAAATTATAAACCAAACAAATTGGTGAACCCAAGGGAATTGATTAAAACATTGAGACAATTGTTGTCACAATGCGACGTTGGACCAACTGTGACCAAGGTTGGCCATGGGTGACTTTCCTATCGAGACAATCTTTGTCAGAATGTGACATTTGATCATGGATGACATTGATCGAGTATTCATATTATAAACCAAAAGAACTAATAAACCCAAGGGTTTAATATTATAAACCAAAGGAATTGGTGAAACAAAGGGACAACCATCACCCAACAAATTATAAACCAAAAGAAATTGGTGAACCCAAGGGAATTGATTTAAACATTGAGAGAATTGTTGTCACAATGCGACGTTGGACCAACTATGAGCAGGGTTGGCCATGGGTGACTTTCATATTGAAACAATATTTGTCAGAATGTCACATTTGATCATGGATGACATTGATCAATTATTCATTTTATAAACCAAAAGAACTAATAAACCCAAGGGTTTAATATTATAAACCAAAGGAATTGGTGAACCCAAGGGACAACCATTGCCCTCATGCAACCAATTATAAGCCAAAAAAACTAATAAACCCAAGGGTTTAATATTATAAACCAAAACGAGTAATGGTGAACCCAAAGGGAAAATCCTTGCAAAAAAATTATAAACCAAAGGAATTGGTGAACCCAATGGAATTGATTTAAACATTGAGATAATTTTTGTCATGAAATGCGGCCAGTTGGGCCAAATATGTGACCATGGAGGTTGTGTATGGGTGATTTTCATATTGAGACAATGTTTCTCATAATGTGTCAATTGATCATGGATGACATTGATCGATTATTCATATTATAAACCGAAAAAACTAATAAACCCAAGGGTTTAATATTATAAACCAAAGCAAGTGGTGAACCCAAGGGAAAATCATTACCCAATAAATTATAAACCAAAGGAATTGGTGAACCCAAAGGAATTGATTTAAACATTGAGGCAATTGTTGTCGCAATGCGACGTTGGGCCAAGTATGACCATGGTTGGCCATGGGTGATTTTCATATTGATACAATGTTTGTCAGAATGTGACATTTGATCATGGATGACATTGATCAATTATTCATATTATAAACCAAAAAAACTAACAAACCCAAGGGTTTAATATTATAAACCAAAAGGAATTGGTGAACCCAAGGGACAACCATTACCCAACAAATTATAAACCAAAAGGAATTGGTGAACCCAAGGGAATAGATTTAAACATTGAGACAATTGTTGGCGCAATGCGACGTTGGGCCAAGTATGACCATGGTTGGCCATGGGTGATTTTGATATTGATACAATGTTTGTCAAAATGTGACATTTCATCATGGATGGCATTGATCGATTATTCATATTATAAACCAAAGCAAGTGGTGAACCCAAGGGAAAATCATTACCCAATAAATTATAAACCAAAGGAATTGGTGAACCCAAAGGAATTGATTTAAACATTGAGGCAATTGTTGTCGCAATGCGACGTTGGGCCAAGTATGACCATGGTTGGCCATGGGTGATTTTCATATTGATACAATGTTTGTCAGAATGTGACATTTGATCATGGATGACATTGATCAATTATTCATATTATAAACCAAAAAAACTAATAAACCCAAGGGTTTAATATTATAAACCAAAAGGAATTGGTGAACCCAAGGGACAACCATTACCCAACAAATTATAAACCAAAAGGAATTGGTGAACCCAAGGGAATAGATTTAAACATTGAGACAATTGTTGGCGCAATGCGACGTTGGGCCAAGTATGACCATGGTTGGCCATGGGTGATTTTGATATTGATACAATGTTTGTCAAAATGTGACATTTCATCATGGATGGCATTGATCGATTATTCATATTATAAACCAAAAAAACTAATAAACCCAAGGGTTTAATATTATAAACCAAAGAAAATGGTGAACCCAAGAGAAAATCATTAACCAAAAAATTATAAACCAAAGGAATTGGTGAACCCGAGGGAATTGATTTAAACATTGAGACAATTTTTGTCACAATTGGACCAACTATGACCATGGTTGGCCATGGGCGATTTTCATATTGAGATAATATTTGTCGAAATATGACATTTGAATATGGATGACATTGATCGATTATTCATATTATAAACCAAAAGAACTAATAAACCCAAGGGTTTAATATTATAAACCAAAGGAATTGGTGAACCCAAGGGACAACCATTACCCAACAAATTATAAACCAAAAGGAATTGGTGAACCCAAGGGAATAGATTTAAACATTGAGACAATGGTTGTCACAATGCAACGTTGGACCAACTATGAACATGGTTGGCGATGGATGATTTTCATATTGAGACAATGTTTCTCATAATGTGTCATTTGATCATGGATGACATTGATCGATTATTCATATTATAAACCAAAAAAACTAATAAACCCAAGGGTTTAATATTATAAACTAAAGGAATTGGTGAACCCAAGGGAATTGATTTAAACCAAAGGAATTGGTGAACCCAAGGGAATTGGTTTAAACATTGAGACAATTGTTGGCGCAATGCGACGTTGGGCCAAATATGACCATGGTTGGCCATGGGTGATTTTGATATTGATACAATGTTTTTCAGAATGTGACATTTGATCATGGATGACATTGATCGATTATTCATATTATAAACCAAAAAAACTAATAAACCCAAGGGTTTAATATTATAAACCAAAGCAAGTGGTGAACCCGAGGGAAAATCATTACCCAAAAAATTATAAACCAAAGGAATTGGTGAACCCAAGGGAATTGACTTAAACATTGAGGCAATTGTTGTCGCAATGCGACGTTGGGCCAAGTATGACCATGGTTGGCCATGGGTGATTTTCATAATGAGACAATGTTGTCAGAATGTGACATTTGATCATGGATGACATTCATCGATTATTCATATTATAAACCAAAAAAACTAATAAACCCAAGGGTTTAATATTATAAACCAAAGCAAGTGGTGAACCCAAGGGAAAATGCTTACCCAAAAAATTATAAACCAAAGGAATTGGTGAACCCAAGGGAATTGATTTAAACATTGAGACAATTATTGTTGCAATGCGACGTTGGGCCAAGTATGACCATGGTTGGCCATGGGTGATTTTCATATTGATACAATGTTTGTTAGAATGCGACATTTGATCATGGATGACATTGATCGATTATTCATATTATAAACCAAAAAGACTAATAAACCCAAGGGTTTAATATTATAAACCAAAGCAAGTGGTGAACCCAAGGGAAAATGCTTACCCAAAAAATTATAAACCAAAGGAATTGGTGAACCCAAGGGAATTGATTTAAACATTGAGACAATTATTGTCGCAATGCGACGTTGGGCCAAGTATGACCATGGTTGGCCATGGGTGATTTTCATATTGATACAATGTTTGTTAGAATGCAACATTTGATCATGGATGACATTGATCGATTATTCATATTATAAACCAAAAAAACTAATAAACCCAAGGGTTTAATATTATAAACCAAAGGAATTGGTGAACCCAAGGGACAACCATTACCCAACAAATTTTAAACCAAAAGGAATTGGTGAACCGAAGGGAATAGATTTAAACATTGAGACAATGGTTGTCACAATGCAATGTTGGGCCAACTATGACCATGGTTGGCGATGGGTGATTTTCATATTGAGAAAATGTTTCTCATAATGTGTCATTTGATCATGGATGACATTGATCGATTATTCATATTATAAACCAAAAAAACTAATAAACCCAAGGGTTTAATATTATAAACTAAAGGAATTGGTGAACCCAAGGGAATTGATATAAACCAAGGAATTGGTGAACCCAAGGGAATTGGTTAAACATTGAGACAATTGCTGAGCGCAATGCGACGTTAGACCAAATGTGACCATGGTTGGCCATGGAGTGATTTTATATTGATACAATGTTTGTCAGAATGTGACATTTGATCATGGATGACATTGATTGATTATTCATATTATAAACCAAAAAAACTAATAAACCGGGGTTTAATATTATAAACCAAAACTGATGGTGAACCCAAGGGAAAATCATTACCCAACAAATTATAAACCAAAGGAATTGGTGAACCCAAGGGAATTGATTTAAACATTGAGACAATTGTTGTCGCAATGCGACGTTGGGCCAAGTATGACCATGGTTGGCCATGGGTGATTTTAATATTGAGATAATGTTTGTCAGAATGTGACATTTGATTATGGATGACATTGATCGATTATTGATATTATAAACCAAAAAAACTAATAAACCCAAGGGTTTAATATTATAAACCAAAGCAAGTGGTGAACCCAAGGGAAAATCCCTACCCAAAAAATTAAAAACCAAGGGAATTGGTGAACCCAAGGGAATTGATTTAAACATTGAGACAATTGTTGTCGCAATGAGACGTTGGGCCAAGTATGACCATGGTTGGCCATGGGTGATTTTCATATTGATACAATGTTTGTTAGAATGCGACATTTGATCATGGATGACATTGATAGATTATTCATATTATAAACCAAAAAAAACTAATAAACCCAAGGTTTTAATATTATAAGCAAAGGAATTGGTGAACCCAAGGGACAACCATTACCCAAAAGAATTAAACCAAAGGGTACATTGGTGAACCCAAGCGAATAGATTTAAACATTGAGACAATGGTTGTCCAGGGTCTGGCATTTGAGCCAACTATGACCATGGTTGGCGATGGGTGATTTTCATATTGAGGCAATGTTTCTCATAATGTGTCATTTGATGATGGATGAAATTGATCGATTATTCATGTATTATAAACTAATAAACCCAGGGTTTATTATTATAAACCAAAAGAACTAATAAACCCAAGGGTTTAATATTATAAACCAAAGGAATTGGTGAACCCAAGGGAATTGATTTAAACATTGAGACAATTGTTGTCACAATGCGACGTTGGACCAACTATGACCATGGTTGACCATGGGTGATTTTCATATTGAGACAATGTTTCTCATAATGTGTCATTTGATCATGGATGACATTGATCGATTATTCATATTATAAACCCAAAAAACTAATAAACCCAAGGGTTTAATATTATAAACCAAAGCAAGTGGTGAACCCAAGGGAAAATCATTACCCAAAAAATTATAAACCAAAGGAATTGGTGAACCCAAGGGAATTGATTTAAACATTGAGGCAATTGTTGTCGCAATGCGACGTTGGGCCAAGTATGACCATGGTTGGCCATGGGTGATTTTCATATTGAGATAATGTTGTCAGAATGTGACATTTGATCATGGATGACATTGATCGATTATTCATATTATAAACCAAAAAAACTAATAAACCCAAGGGTTTAATATTATAATCCAAAGCAAGTGGTGAACCCAAGGGAAAATCCTTACCCAAAAAATTATAAACCAAAGGAATTGGTGAACCCAAGGGAATTGATTTAAACATTGAGGCAATTGTTGTCGCAATGCGACGTTGGGCCAAGTATGACCATGGTTGGCCATGGGTGATTTTCATATTGATACAATGTTTGCTAGAATGCGACATTTGATCATGGATGACATTTCGATTATTCATATTATAAACGAAAAAAACTAATAAACCCAAGGGTTTAATATTATAAACCAAAGGAATTGGTGAACCCAAGGGACAACCATTACCCAACAAATTATAAACCAAAAGGAATTGGTGAACCCAAGGGAATAGATTTAAACATTGAGACAATGGTTGTCACAATCCGACGTTGGACCAACTATGACCAGGGTTGGCAATGGGTGATTTTCATATTGAGACAATGTTTCTCATAATGTGTCATTTGATCATGGATGACATTGATCGATTATTCATATTATAAAACAAAAAAACTAATAAACCCAAGGGTTTAATATTATAAACTAAAGGAATTGGTGAACCCAAGGGACAACCATTACCCAAAAAATTATAAACCAAAGGACCAACTATGACCATGGCTGGCCATGGGTGATTTTCATATGGAGACAATATTTGTGAGAGTCTGACATTTGATCAGGGATGACATTGATTGATTATTCATATTATAAACCAAAAGAACTAACAAACCCAAGGGTTTAACATTATAAACGAAAGGAATTGGTGAACCAAGGGAAAAACATTACCCAACAAATGAGTAATAGAAATAAAAATTATTAACAAACTTAAGCGATTAAAAATGTATTATAAACCAAAAGAAGCAATAACCCAACGGTCCAATATTAGAAAACAAAGGAACTGGTGAACCCAAGGGAAAAATATTAATAACCCAAGGGACCAATAATGCGAAGGGAACAAAAATTTAGTCAAATATTAGTATGACAACCACATTATATTTATGAAGAGATTAATAAAGTGGAGGGACTATTAATAATATAAACAAAAATATATAATAAACCCAAGGCTTTAATATTATAAACCAAAGGAATTCATGAACTCAAGGGAACACTATTAAAAACATAAGTTATACCAATAGTCCATGTGTTTAGTATAAATCATAATCATCATTATTTAAATACTAATTATTAATATTATTTTTATTGTATATTAGACTGTTAATGTTATTAATGTCATTTTTATTATTTCCACAATGTGACCATGATTATTTACCATAATAATATTCTTTAATGTTATTAAAATTAAAATTAATATTTATAAATATTAATAATATAAATAAATTAAAATAATAATAATAAATAATATTGTAAATTAAAATTTGTTAACATTATTGTTAATACTAAATGTTAATGCTAAATGTTGCTAATATTATTTATTAATATTAATATTAACAATATTAAAAATAGCATTTGTATTCTTATTCAAATTAATTAATATTAATAGTAAAACTTATTTGTTTATTAATATTAGTATATTCCTACATATTAATTATTTAATATCAAATACTAATACAAATTATTATTAGAGTAATATATATATATAACAAAGTATAATAATCTTTAATATATTATTATCAAAATATTAATATTAATATTAACATCAACTTCAACTTTAACTTTATATTTTATTTATATTTTATTTTTCTTAGTTTGTTAACACAATTAAATCTTGTACATTTAATTGAATTAATAATTAAGAGATCAATTTTTTTTTATCACTCTTAAAAAATAGATTTAAGTTAACTTAAAAATTCTAAATATAAGTTATATTTAAAATCTTATACTTTAAAATTGTAAATATAAGTTATATTTAATTCACATTGGAGGAATTACAAAACATGTGTCAAATCTATATTGGAATTACACGTCATTTCATACTCTAGAATGAATTTTTTGATTCAATTATAATTATTTTTATGTTTTTTTATTATATTTTTACCTAATTAAAATGTTAAAAAAAAGACTCTAGACTTTGAAGGTATGACTCTAGACTTCATGGGAGTCTCTGAATTTTTGTAGAGGTAATTTTGAATACTCTGTTTTTTTATATCTACTGTAAATATAGATTTTATAAATATCTTTGATTTCAATTTGGATTAATAACAAAATATTACTTTGAAAAAGAAAAAAAGTCCAAATCAAAAAGCACAAGTTATTGTTATATTAAAACTATTAACACAACTACTTAACATTTGTGTGAAGTATGTTAAGAAATTTTGCATATGCACCTATTTCTCTTGATAAATTAGAGTCTATACATCGACTACTTTTAAAAATCATGATATCTTAATAATAATAAAAAAATTATAAATATATTTTCATCGTAAAAATAAATAAATGTGAAAAGTACAATACATTCAATAATCTAAAGAATAACAAAATTAGTATTGAAAAATATATTTATATATAAATTTAATTGACAATTCCAATCATTAATATGAATCTAAAGAAAAGAAATAACAAAATTAGTATTGAAAAATATATTTATATATAAATTTAATTAAAAATAATAATATTGAAAATTCCGATCAATAATATTGAACTGAAGAGATAAAGAGACATATCGAAAACTTTGATTTATTTCCTATAAATTGAAAATTTATGATTAAAAGAAACTACTCTGCAACATCGAGAAAAACTTTGGGTAGCTAAACCTTAAATCTACGTAAATCAATCTAAACTTATGAATGTAAAGATGTGTACTTAATTAATTAAGTCTGACGCAATGAAATGTCCATTCAGATCCTTCGAATAATAGTCCTTCAAAACATGAAGCCCTAATCCTAATGGTATGCCACTGTAGCTGGAGGCAGTCTTTTCCAAATATAACATAGTACATTATCGCCCATTGTTTATCAATGGCTAATTTTAAAGGTAATTAGGTTAAAAAGCCTGGAGAAATTAAAAACAAAATAAAGTCATTATATGGCACTGAAAAGCATATCTGTATGGTCGCTTAGTAGTAGAAGAAGTCCAGAGTGCCTTCCACAAACTGGAAATATTTCGTGCTCAATCGCCTGCTGAGAGCTAAGATTCCGACCACATTTCCAAAGCCAATTGCAAACCCCATTCCCATTCCAACTTCCCACAAATCCCACCAATGCAGCACACTCTCGTCTCCCTCGGCGGAATTAGGGGTATGATCGTTGCATTTTCTTTGAACTAATTGACGCCCACACAGCTCCGGATTACCCAAGAAAGAAGACCCCTCGAATGTCTGCAAATGTCTTGCATCTAGAATCCTACCCGACAAATTGTTATACGATAAATTTAAATAGCCCAGTGAATCTGGATCTGCTAATGTTGGAGGTATACTTCCCCACAACTGGTTGTATGAGATATCTAAAGCTTCTAAATTTGTCATCTTGCCAAGACTGTTGGGAATGTGCCAGGACAGGTGATTATGTGATAGATTCAAAGAATGTAAACCCCTGAGATTTCCCATCTCCTCTGGGATTCGACCACTAAAGCTGTTTGCTGAGAGCATTTTGTTTTGTAATACCGATCACAGCATTTTGTTTTTTTTTGTTTTGTAATACCGATCATAGAATTTTGAGCATTCTCTTTGCTCGTCGGGTCTCCTGGCAAGTTGCATACAGCATTCTCTTTGCTCATCGGGTCACATAGGAAGTCGCTTTCAGCATTCTCTTTCCTCGTCGAGTCACCTGGAAAATCACATTCAGCATTCTCTTGCATGTTCGTTGGCCCGAACCTTCCACTTCCACTACCGGAATGGCACCGCTTGCCGCCAGCATGGGACACGTTGCACATGACTGTTAAATTCCTGATCGCCACATGTGACTGTTAAATTCCCGATCGCCACATGTCTACGAGGAGACAAGCAGAAATTGTAATGAGAAACGTGCCCATCAGCATGGTTATGGGAGATCCGCACACGTCGGAGAATGCTGGGTTGTAATCAGCAACGTGCCCATCAATGTGGTGGTTATGGGATGGGAGGATTTCTTAATTTGATAGGTGGCGGTCAACAAATGGCACAGGAAATTTTTAATCATGTTTTGTAAAAAATTAATTTAAGTATGGTTTAAACACCTGATTTAGATATACAAGGAAGTTACTTTTTTGAATTTCATCCATCGATTTAGTGGCGACGACCAGAATATACTGGCATCTTCCAATCCTGACCATCAGATCAAAAAAATTAATTAGCCTAATCACAAAACATGCTCCTTCTGATAGGGGGTTACGCCTATCGGCGTAAATATATTGGTAACTATATTGATAAATATATAATGATTATTTTGGTAAAATACATGTGGTGGGTGATGGATATAGGTTTATTGGCATTGATCAACCATATTAATGAATGTGGTTGTAAAAATATTTCATATAACCCTATCAACCATATTGGTAAATATGATTGTGCTGATTATTAATTCTTTTCTTTTTCCATTCAATGAGCAGCATTCCAATTCATTCATTCCATCGATACATCAATATATCAGAATATGCATTGTTTCTAATTCCCAGCAGCTATACTCGAATTACCAGCAGTTCGTGGGATTATCCCAGCAGCTATACTCGAATTCGTAGAGGAAAATATGCAGGTAATGATTTTAATCTACTCCACTTGTAAGATGTTATGATGGCTCCTTTTTTTCTAAAATATCAGATCCATAATTATATATACCTTATTTACGGTTTTATTCAAACAGTGAAATTGACTGGCAAGCTTTTTTTCGTTGTTCTTATTGATAACTTGAATTGACTGGAATGGATCAACGTCTCATGGCCGTCACAAATATAAAGGCAATTGCCCAACTTCAACTTCCAGGCATATTCATAAATTGTCTAATGCAACTATAGACAATTATATTTATTAATATAGCATAAACGAGCAGCATTCCACTTCATGGCTTAATTTGAGTATTATTAGACCATGGCTACTACTTACGGGAATCCACCACCAGTCGATGGCAAAATGATTGAGGGGTTCATGGGAGGAAAAGCTCCAGGTAATAATTTTAACCTAGCCCTTTCATGGCTCCTTTTTTTCTAAAATATCATCCTTCTTGCCAAATAGAATTATAAGTTCTGGAACAGGAGTTGGACGGCCCAGGCGTGAGTATAGCTAATTATTTCGACTTAATTGCTGGAACGAGCACGGGAGGATTGCTCACTGCCATGTTAGCCGCCCCAAATGACAACAATCGTCCATTTCCTGCAAAGGATATTACCGAGTTTTATTTGGATAATTCTCTTATTTTTCCACATACAACGTTAGTAAAAAAAAAAAAGTTTCGTTAAAAAATCAACCTATATTCTTTATATTTGTGTTTTTTTTAACAGCAACAGCAATATTGAATCAATAGAAAATGAATGATTACAGAGGTTTGTTGCAATCAGCAATAAAGTATCTAAGTGGGCCCAAGTAAAGATCTTATCCAACTGGTGTTTGATATCGGCCAGCCTTTATATATATATATATATAATTTTATGTATTTAATATATTTTAATCTATTCTTAATATGATTTTTTTTTTTTTTTTTTAAATATTTGATAAATTAATATTAATGTTTTTTTCATATTTGATTTAGTTTTTGTGAAGTCTTGGTGTGTATATATATTATTGGCAAAACAATGGGTTGTCAAAACCTTGTGCTAAAAAAGTTACAATGATAAATTGATTATTTTATCTCAATTTCATTTAAATTATTTTATTTTTATTTTTATGTAATTGAAAGAATTGAAATGTTTACCTAACATGACAGGGCATTATAATATCTCTTCCGTACTAGGCTAGAGGTGGATGGTATGGATTTAACCCCCACAAAATACTTTAGAATATTTATAGAAGTATACACATTGAGATATATCTCCAAAGTGGTTATGTCATTTTTGACCTTTTAATTAAGTTAATTAATATGTCATATGAACAAGTATCATTTGGACTCAATTATGACTTTTTGGGCCTCTAGTATTGCTAAGTCATAGTATTGGCACATGGTATTCTAACAAGGTTTTTTTACAAATTGACAATCTTCATAGAAACTGTCCCCATTTCCCAAACTAAACTATCTACAAATTACAAGATCGTACACAAAATTACTTAAATTAAACGGAAACAAATTTACTTGGTTAGAGGATCATGCACAAAAGAAAAAAATACCAACTTCAAAAATATTGTATTAAGCTAATGACTCATTATTGACTCTTAAAAATTGATCTCAATTTATTCATTGAGATTGTGTACTCTTTTTTGTTGGCATGATTTGCAACAAATCCTAATCAAGCATCTATAATTACTTGAATCCAATTTCAAACCCTTTGATTTGAAAGAGTTTACCAAGAATATGGGTGTAAGTGCAACATAAAGCCATAGTCCCTTCTTATTTCATTCTATCAAACAACTCAAGGGCACTTCTGATTCTCCCCAATTTGGTAGCAACAAAACATCCTTGTGACAAAAATTAAGAAAAAATTGCCACAAAAACCCATAAGCAAAAATGATTACATTTGATAGCCCATTCATGATATGCAGCCATTGAGAACCCAAAAAAAGGCTTTTGAAAAAAATAAGAACATCGATGTCAAAATGACAATGGTTCCAGGCAGATTCAGCATAAATGTTGGCCCTCTTGCTTTTGCTGGAAGAGGAAGAATTTTTACCCATCTAGGGATTTCAAGAGATAAAAAAACACTCTAAATGTTGCAATGGAAGCTTCTTTGACGAGGCTAGTGGTGATGACCATGGCAGTTAGTATTATGCGACTTGACCACTTTGGAACATGACAAACGAAACTTGGTTATCGGACTAGCCAAGACAAGATCTAAACATTTTTTGCTTTAAGATGGAAATGATACTTAGATACCTTCTCTTGCATGGATGAATCAATAAAGGGATAAAGAATATGTATGGATGAGGACCCTATAATTTTGTTCACAATAGATATGGAATTTCGATTTGCTTATGCAAACCTTCAAAGTAATAAAGGAAGTATCCTATTCTCACACAGATATATGAGTAAACGTTTAAAGCCTTTTTACAGCCCCGTCTTTGTAAATAACAGGCCTATAGGTATAGATGGAGCCTTGCCGTAGCACAGAAGTGATAAAAAATATGGGAGAAAAGGATTTCCATTGGAGATGAAACCCTTGTCCTAAGATTAAGGTTGGGAGTTATTTAGAAAAAAAAATTGAAAAAAAAATTGTACTTGAGAAAGCTATTATAAAGGATAGAGCTAGAGAAATTTCTTCAGATTGCAGTGGCTTTCCATTGGCATTAACCGCAGTTGTTGGAGCCATGAGTTTCAAAAATACTGAAGGTGAGTGAAGCCTAGCTTTAAATTCGATGAGAAGGAGAGATTATTTCATCCCAACAAATCTCGGGGCCATTGACACAAAGTTGTATCAAGTGTTAATATGGAGTTACAATATATTTCAGAATCCCATCTAAATATTTTCTTTCTAAATTGTCCAACATTTTTGGAAGATAAAGAAATTGTTGTGGAGATGCCGGTGCAGATGTGGGACACCGAAGGGCTGTTCAAGAAGTAAGGGAGACCTTCATTAATATCTCGAGACTGTTCCTTCCAACTACCTTGGCCTATAATGATAGAATGGTTGAACATCCTCCAATCCAACGACATAGAGTGATGACAGGTGGGCAGGAGGGAAGTTATTATCAAAGGGAACCCATTATGACATAAATATGTTTAAAGTCATTACATAATAAACAAATGGTTAAAGTATTCCCTCTTATTGATTTTATTTATCATGTTTCTGAAGGATGTATTCGTGGTAAGCAACATAAAGACTCCTTTCTAGTAGAAATTTTTTGGAAAGGAAATAAAGAAACCATTAGAGCTAATACTTATAGACATACATGGTCATATGTAAATTTTGTTAGTTAAAAAAATAACATTTTATTATTCTTGTGGATGATTTTAGTATAATAACATAGGTCTATATCATTAAGAAAAAAATGATTCCATTTTTATCATTCAACAATTTAAATATGTTGAGAAGAAAATTGGTTATGTCTTAAATACATTTTAAACAAATAGAGGGGATAATTTACTTATAAATTATTATTGCAAAAGGAATGATATTCAGAGGAAATTGACATGTAGTATTACTCCTCAATAGAATGGTTCAGTAGAAGGGAAAAACAATACAATTGTTGAGATAACTAAGATCACGTTAAAAAACTAAGTTTCTTCCAAACACCTTTTGGGTTGAATAAATCATGTTGGAATTATGGCTACTGTGTTGTCCTTGATGGCAAACTACTTGATAAATATGTCAACATTACAATAGCAAGATGATTATGTAGTATGGAACATATGATACAGAAGTGATGAACATAGACATGACGTATTGTAGATAGATGAATGTTGAATATAAATTTTGGGAAATTATACATTGATCCTATGCAGAAGGGTTGCGTAAATATGCGGGTATTGTGAAGAAAATTCATGTACAAAAATTTCACCATGGTAACATGAATACTAGGGCTATTAATCATGGTATTGGCCCATATTAATGAGTGCGACAACAGTTATTTGATCTCATCAAAGAATAACAACGACATTACTTAGGGATTAGCATAAGGTATTGGCTAAAGCTAAAGTTAAATAAGAAGATGGAGATCAAAGTGTTAAGGTGTGAAAGTATTGTGTTTTCTATGAATGATTTGATCTGAATCAGATGTGAACGAGGGAGAAAGAAGAAGACTCATATATGAAATACGTTGACATGTATGATTAATTGATTTACTTGTTTAAAATGTCTAATATTTATAAAACTGTGATGCTATGATCTAAAAAAATTATTCATAAGTATGTAGTATTGGCAATCAAGGTTATAGAATTTGAAATTGTGCTTGCAGTGAAATTTTTCAGATCTATACACGAGTATGTTTGGGCATAATCATGTACATATGTGGATCCAAATCTAAAGGGTCATGTATATTTTTTGGAAATAATTTTCAATTTGTAAATATCTATACATGGGTGTTGTGCATGGAAAGTGTGTACATATGATGATATTCCTCATGAAAGTGTGTACTAGGGTTTGATTTGTTGATTTATGCTTATATATATGATGATGTTCACAGTTGATGGAATCTGGTTACTTGTTGTTATTTGTCGATTATTTATTTATCATGATTGTTGTGACTTAGTTAAATTTAATGGGACATAAGTGTGACTGAGTATATCATATGTAATTGGTTCAAAAATCTATGATTGATTCTATGATTTGTAGTTGATGAAATGGTATATGAATCATTTAGTGACTACTGATTTAAGTATTCAGAGAACTGTACGTAGGTGTTATACAGAGAAAGCACGTACATATGTGAGTCTTATTTAGTATAGTCGCATACATAATTTGATATATATATATATTTTTTGGGTTCTGCATTCAAAGACTGATACTTCATAATTTCAGTTGATTGACAATGTGATAGTGTCTCAAATTCAATGCTTTAGTTTGTTTGGGTTCAGGGTTGATATGGCTCCAGTTTGAAAATTTTGATGAAAGGTGGCCTAGAGGTTGGTCTGAATATTGTTTTACAAATGGATCTAGTTTTAAACATTCTAAAAATAGGTTTACAAGGAGCTGAGGGTAGCAGCCTTCAGAAAGGGGTTAGGAGCTCCCTCCCTGAAGGAGTCGGTAAACAAGTCCATGGGGTTGTATCTCCCTTCCAATTGGTATTGGAAAATGAGAAAAGGTTGCAGCCTTCTGTAGGTGGTTTCCTGTATACTAGTTAGAGTATGTGCCAATACAAGATTGTAAGAAGTTTTCCTTTATAATAAAATAAGAATACATAGACGATGGTAGTGGTGGTTTTCTTCCACATTGGGTTTCCACCTAAAATCCTAGTGTTTATGTGTGTTGATATGTTTCTTGTGTGTTGATGACCTATCTTCTCTTTCTTGTTTCTTAATGAATGAATAATGAAGTAATGATGCTCTGGCTAAAGATGAATAATTAATGAAATTGATAAACTAGTTATCTAGATGTACGCAGGTTGCATTGATCACGATCGCATACATACACTTGTTTCTTTATTGATAGTTGATCTGAATATGGGAAAACTAGTTTTGTTTTGCTAGCTCCCTCGCCAGTTAAAAATAAATGTGTTTAGGATCGTCTCAAGTTAACCAATTGTGAAGGGGTTTATGTGTCAAGTTTTTAAGTGTCTTGATGAGAAATTTATGAGTTAATTAGCTTTTAAAAACTCATGTACAAAAAATTAAATGAAGATAAATAACACACAACATACACATTACACAATAGCTGATAATGGAGTTCACCCCTCCTGGAATACATCTCCATGGACCTACTTCAACTGGCTAGGTCCTCTTGGGATTAATGGTCAAATGTCTGATTACATCAACCTACAATGCTCCAATGGGTTTGAAACCTGCTCCATTGGCTTGATAAGACCTAAAAACCTCATACTTGACTATTCAATTTCTGAAAATGGTCTCCAGCTGATCTAGGCTTGGCCTCCTCTCCTGGTGGCCCTCGACTTCTTTAATATTCAAAGTGGAAAAAAACCTTTCAAAAGTGCTTCAATGCCTCTACAACCTATTCCATTGGGTTCAGAGAATTAAAATCATCTAATTATGACTCTTCTTGCCATCAATTCAGTCGAATTTTCCCAAATATATGGCCAAAACAAAATTTCCTTGTAACTTCCTCCAAAAGTGGAGAAGACTCCAGTTAGCCTTACTAATTATGGACATCCATCGAATTTGGTGTGACCGCCGAATTTCTACCAGTTTAAATTATGAGTTTAGTTAATATAATCTCGTATTAAAAGGGATAAGTGAGGTTTTAAATGTGCACAAGCGCGTTTATAATAATCCATATTAATAACTTGATTAGCGCATGTAACCAAGTATTAAACCCACTCTTAATAACATAATCCGTGTGTTTATTACTCCACTCCGCTCAATGGTCATGAAGTATGGTCTTATGGGAGGGGGCTGGCCCGCGGGGCTAACCCCCTCCAAACTCCCGCATGTCAATTAATTTGAAAACAAATAAAACCTGTAGCCTATACATAATAATGATTAATGGTATGGGCCAGTGGTAAGTTAGAGCACTGTTGTGGGGGAGGTCGTGGGGTCGAGCCCCGACCACCGCCCAGTCTTGCGTATAACATTTTGCCACCGAGTATTAATGTTCCCAACCTTTGAAATGTATATCAAATTTTTCGGAATAAGGCATATGCATGTACCCCATAGTTTAAATCCAACCTTAGGATTTAAAAGAAAGGTGCCACATAATATAAGTTCAACCATGGGGACTTTGGTAATATGTTTTGGACTTTAGCATATAATGCCAACCTTGATATATGAAAAAAATTCTACCATTGCAAATAATATTTGGACCATAGGATAATATGAAATTTGAAATTTAGAGAGGGTCCACCAAAGGGGGGCATGTGGTTTTCCCTAGCTGCACCACGTCTGAGCCTCTAGTTGGGTTGTCCCTAACCAAAATATTAAAAAAATCCGAATTCAACCTTAGGAGCCAAAAATAAAAAAAATTACCTTCAAACCAAACTGGTGAATCTTTCAGTCACATTTGTCATAGTGTCATTGGGCGAAATGGAGGGAAACCTAATTTTTTAGCCTTTGACGCTGTTTGACCATTTTTTTGAAAATATACCTGTTTGACACAACGATCAACGTGCTATAAATTTGACATAAAGAATTCATTTTGAGTGAAATAAATTGCGTCAGATTCCTAGTGACGAGAAGAATCTGGTCATTTTGGTTTGGTGTGATTATGAGCACTTTGAATTTTTGGAAAAAATTTTCCCCCAATCCAGATTCTGATCACTCCTCCCCACTCACATGCTTTTGGACCCATAAAAGCTTGTTATCTCATGAGAACTGAATGCTCCTCTTTCCTAAGTTCTATCAACTTGATTCTACTTGGAAAAATTCACCATGACAACCACTTTGGGTTCACCGACATGCCTTACCTTGCAATGGCTTGGCACTTCAACCAATGTTCTCCTTTTGCTACTGACCCAACCCAACACTTGTTGGCTGATTTCTAACTGATAAAACACTTTGCTGTACCAAATATATCCCTCGGTGCTTGGAAAACTAATTGATGGCCTTCCCATTGAGAATCATGTTCCTCCTTTTCACTAACATGCATTTTATGCAAGCTTCTCCTTGGAAACCACTTTTCCAAGTTAAGCCCATCTGAGTGATCTACAACAATGAGTTCCAACATTAGTAATAATAAGAAAATAATTTACCATTATTTTACCTCCATGGTTCCAAATTCCACGTCTGGAAGAATGCATTCACCCTCTCTTTCACTTCTTGGCATCAACACATTAAATGGTGTACAATGTGTTGAAAATGCAACAAGATGATGGAGCTTAGTGAAAAGAAGTCGCCTTCACTAAGTGGGCCTGCAGGCTATTTTTGGCGCAAAGTCTATTTTTAGACTATGTCTATTTTTAGACATATGGATCATGGTCTATGAGTTGCAGGATGCTATTTATGGATGATTGGTCAAGTTGGTAAAAATATATGGACCTATATTTTTAGACATTGGGCGGAATCTATTTTTAGACTGCCGGGCTAAAAATAGAACAGTCAAATATTATTAACCCTTAATAATATTTAGACTATAAACATTATCTTATCCTCTTAGAGCACTTCAGTTTGATGCTTGGATGTGGCACATGCAGCTGACAGAAGGAAATACGCTTTTCCTAAGGGTTAGTTGAGCTATTGCATGGTTGACTTCGGTTAGAACTCATGTGGCAGAGTTTGGTGGAGTTGATGAGACAGTTGGTGGAGTTGTGTTCGGTTTAACTTAGTTGAACTAGTTGTATTTAGTCTAACTGATAAATACACTAGTGATGAGTGGTGTGAATTAATTATTAATTAATTCACTAATTATTAACTCATAAATCAACTAAAGAATACATCAATTAACTGCAATGCACGGACAGTTCAGTGGAGACCAGTGTTAGAGGTGGGTTAAAGGGTGAGTCTACTATCAGTTGTGACTATAGTTGTGCATGAGATTTGCACACACATTGATGGAGATTGCCAATGAGGATTGCGCAGTACAAGCTAGTGGGATTCAAACTTGGATCTCATCATTATTCATCTTCGATTGCGCAGTAGAGGCAGGAAGACAGGTGGAAGAGATTTGAACTTGTGACTTGTTCATATCTGAGCTAGTTTGTGTGTAGCATGTGAGATAGTGCTGAGAGCTGTGAGGAGCTTTGTGCTATGTATTGTTACATGTTCTCTATCATTATAATATACAGATAGTTGGGGGTTTTCAGCTATTAGATTTCCCCATTACATACTGTGTTATATGTGTGCTTGATTATGTTTTAATGTGCGCATGCGACTGCTTCTATTTCTGCAAATTGATGATCAATTGTAGAAGAGGTTATGTATTATGCATGAAGCTTAAATAGTGTGTAATCAGGATAATCTTGGTGAATAATTCAGCTATTATTCAAATTTCTACATGGTATCAGAGGGAAATTTATCATCGGATCTATTACAGTGATTACAATTTATTTCGATAGACAGAGTCTGTAAGCGGGCCAGGTAGCCTCTCGATCCATCCTTTCTTTGAAAGGTGATATATCCAGTAAATGCCCCTACATTCGATCTCTGTGCTAGAAATAATTTGTCCTCACAGATAATAAGCGGTTGAGTTTTGAGCTGGTGGAATTCAAATTTGCAGCAGTGTTTTCTTGGTGTCGAAGTCAAAATGTCTTTCAACGGATTGCGATTGGAGTATGCTCTTGAAGGAAACTCGAATTATATTGCATGGAGAGATAGGATGGAGGTGGTGTTAGATGACAACGGGTTGAAGGAGTTCATAGATGCTAAAGTCCCAAAGCCTACTGATGCTGCTCAAGTTGAGGCTTGGCAAAAGAAGACAGCAAAGTGTCAAAGGATTCTGTTGGAGGACGTGAAGGATCACATTGTATCCAGCCTGCATGGAAAAGCTTCTCCATACTTGATGTGGAAAGCGTTGACAGATTTATTCCAAGGCAAGAGCGACCAGAGGAAGTTGGCGCTCAAGGATAAAATTAGACACATAAAGATGGAGAAAGGCGATAGTATGCCCAAGTACCTCATAAAGTTCATCCAATGTAGGGATGAGCTGGGAAGTGTGGGGGTGACTGTAGATGATGAGGAATTGGTGAGCTTGTCTCTCCTTGGTCTTCCAAAGAGTTGGCATGCCTATCAGGATTCTGTCAATGGTCGGGAGAAATTTCCAGGATGGGAGCGACTTTGGTCGGATCTTGTGCAAGAGGAGATAAGGCGGAGTACCAGGGACGGATCTTCATCAAAGGCATTTGATGAAGAAAATTGTGCTTTGGTTTCCAAAGAAAAGAAGGGGAAGAGCAAGAAATCTTCTCATTCTGGTGCAAAAGGAAAGAAGCAGGACATGTCCAAGGTGAAGTGCTTTCACTGTCACCAGCACAGACATTATGCCACAAATTGTCCGCAGAAGAAGAAAAATAAGCAGGATGCTGGATCTGCAGCGGGAGAGGCCTTAGCCTCGCAGTTTGAGCTGTATTTTTCATTTATCGCATGCTTGGTATCAAGTGTGATGGGTTTAGTTTGGTTCTTGGAAAATGGTGTGTCTTTTCACATGACAGGAGATCGAGATTTGTTTTCTGATCTGAATGAGAAAGATCTTGGAGTGCACATTGAGATGGGCGATGATGGTAGATACAATGCGACCAGTATTAGTACCATTTCCTTTGAGATGGAGTCTGGTAAACCCTTTGTATTGAAGGAAGTGATGCATGTTCCAGGATTGAAGAAGAATCTTATCTCTATGGCGATGTTGGAAGACAAGGGATATGATGTTGTCTTCAGCAAGGGAAAGGCTTTCCTGCGTAGTAAGACAACTAGAGAAATTCGGAAGATAGGGGTTCGAGTCAAGAACCTTTATCAATTGCAAGTAGATGGTTGCGCAGCAATGGCATGCAAGGCAGAAGGTGTGGTGAGCCGGGATGATGGCGAGCTGTGGCACCGGATATTGGGCCACCTTCACCATGGAGCTTTGAAGATACTACATCAGATTTCTACCGGGCTTCCTAAGGGCACTCTTTCACAGTCAAATCAGTGCAAGGGGTGTACCTTGGGAAAATTTGTGAAAGCCGCCTTTCACAAGAAGGATAGTCGCGCCACGAAGATCCTTGAGAGAATTCACATAGACGTGTGTGGACCTTTCTCAGTAGCTTCGATAGCAAAGCACAGGTACTATGTGATCTTTTTTGATGATTATTCTCGGAAGTGCTAGATCTTCTTCATGCAGAAGAAGAGTGAGACATACTCAAAGTTCTGTGAATTCAAGGCGCTGGTTGAGAAGGAATTGGGGAAGCATGTGAAGGCTCTTAGGAGCGAAAATGGTGGTGAATTCATCTCTGGAAAATTCAAGGACTTTTGTAGCGCAGAAGGGCTTCAAAGAGAGCTCATATAACCTCATAATCCACAGTAGAATGGGGTTGCTGAGCGGAAGAACATAACGATTGTGGGTGCTGCACGGGCGATGTTGCATGATCAAGGCCTACCCATTCACTTGTGGGCGGAGGCATGCAATATTGCAGTATATGTGCAGAACCGTTGTCCTCACAAGATACTTGGCATGAGTACACCCGAAGTGTTTTTACGAAGAGGCACGATATTTCCCATTTGAGGATTTTGGTTCTTTTGTTTACATTCATGTGACGAAGGATGCGTGAGGGAGAAAGGCGGAGCCACAAAAAAGTTGGGATGTTGTAGAGCCTGGCGATATGCCCCACGACTATCGTGTGTATTTTCCAGACATTCAGAAGACTGTTGTGCGACGGGATATCAAATTTCATGAGGAGAAAGCCATGAAGTGTTCGCTTGAGAGGGAGCCACACTTGCATGCAGATGAGGAGCTATTAGTTCCTAAGGATGAGTCTCAGGATGTGGATCAGCCACGAGATGAGGTTCATGGAGTGGAAGAGACCACTCATGCGGTGCCAACCATCGAGGAGCGACGCACTACGAAGGCGAAGCGGCGGCTCAAGATGCGAGAGAGGTTGTAGGACCACCTCTGACACCAGTATGACCGAACGATCAGGCCGGTGGTGGATACATGGCTCTTGTGAGCAAATGTGTCGTGACAGAGCCATCCTCTTTCGAGGAAGCTGTGGAGGACCCCGCATGGGTAGATGCCATGGTGGAAGAGTATGATTCGACTGTCAGAAACAGTGCATGGGAGATTGTCCCAAGGCCAGAGGGGAAATCAGTGGTGGGTTCGAGATGGATCTACAAAGTGAAGTAGGCAGATGACGGGAGTATGGAGAAGTACAAGTCAAGATTTGTTGCCCAAGGCTTCTCACAGATAGAGGGGATCGATTATGAGGAGACCTTTGCACCTGTCTCAAGGTATTATTCCATACAGAATATTATTGCTCTCTCAGCGCAGATGGGGTGGCACATTCATCAGATGGATGTGAAGACTGCGTTCCTCAACGCAGTCATTGAGGAGGAGGTGTACATAGAGTAGCCCGAAGGTTTCGAGATCTTCAGCAGCAAGTCACATGTGTGCAGACTCAAGAGAGCGCTGTATGGTTTGAAACAAGCACCTCATGCTTGGTACACACGGATAGACAGTTATTTCACCGGACTTGGATTCTCCAAGAGTGAGGTGGATCCTAACCTATACCAGATTTTGGTGGAGGGTAAGTTGCTGATCATTGTACTTTATTTAGATGATTTTATTTTGACGGGTGATGAGCTGTTGATACTTTCATGAAAGGAGGATCTTGCCAGAGAGTTTGAGATGAAGGACTTGGGCCTCCTTCATTATTTCCTGGGATTGGAAATTTGGCAGCGCAGTGATGGACTATTTGTTTCTTAGGGTAAGTATGCCTAGGAAATACTGGAGAAGTTCAACATGCATGGCTGCAAGCCTGTTGATACTCCTCTTCCTAGAGGTTGGAGGAAGTAGGATGCTACTTCAGCGGAGGTAGTGGATGCCACTGTTTATCGACAGTTGGTGGGGTCGCTTATGTATCTGGTCAATACACGACCCGATATATGCTATGTTGTTAACCAGCTTTCACAAGCTATGGTTAAGCCTACCAAGCTCTTCTGGAAGGTAGGAAAGCATGTATTGCGTTATCTCAGAGGCACATCGGGATATGGATTGTGGTACAGACAGGAGGATGAGGTGAAGTTATGTGGCTTCACGAATGCAGATTGGGCAGGGAGCCCAACGGACAGAAAGAGCACATATAGAGGGATCTTCAGTATCGGGTTGACAATAGTTTCTTGGTACAGTAGGAAGCAGAGATCCGTGGCACTCAGTTCAGCAGAGGCCGAGTACATGGCAGCGAGTTTGGCTGCATGCGAGGCTATATGGATGAGGAAGATCCTGGTCGGGTTGTTCAGGTCACACTTGGAGCCTACTGTGATTTCTTGTGATAACCAGAGTTGCATTAAACTCTTGGCTAATCCAGTATTTCATGATAGATCTAAACACATCGACATCAGGTACCATCATATCAGAGATTGTGTGCAGCGGAGAATCATGTTACTTTCATACATTCCCACGGAGGATCAGGATGCTGATATCTTGACGAAGGCGCTCACCAGGAGAAAATTCGAATACCACAGAGGCAGGATAGGGGTTGCAGATAATCCATATCTTATTGAGAGGGAGTGTTGAAAATGCAACAAGATGATGGAGCTTAGTGAAATGAAGTCGCCTTCACTAAGTGGGCCCGCAGGCTATTTTTGGCGCAAAGTCTATTTTTAGACATATGGATCATGGTCTATGAGTTGCAGGATGCTATTTGTGGATGGTTGGTCAAGTTGGTAAAAATAGATGGACCTCTATTTTTAGACATACTGGGTGAAGTCTATTTTTAGACTGCCAGTCTAAAAATAGAACAGTCAAATATTATTAGCCCTTAATAATATTTGGACTATAAACATTATCTTATCCTCTTGGAGCACTTCAGTTTGATGCTTGGATGTGGCACATGCAGCTGACAGAAGGAAATATGCTTTTCCTAGGGGTTAGTTGAGCTATTTCATGGTTGACTTCAGTTAGAACTCATGTGGCAGAGTTTGGTGGAGTTGATGAGACAGTTGGTGGAGTTTTGTTCGGTTTAACTTAGTTGAACTAGTTGTATTTAGTCTAACTGATAAATACACTAGTGATGAGTGGTGTGAATTAATTATTAATTAATTCACTAATTATTAACTCATAAATCAACTAAAGAATACATCAGTTAACTGTAGTGCATGGACAATTCAGTGGAGACCAGTGTTAGAGGTGGGTGAAAGGGCGAGTCTACTATCAGTTGTGACTATAGCTGTGCATGAGATTTGCACACACATTGATTGAGATTGCCAATGAGGATTGCGCAGTACAAGCTAGTGGGATTCGAACTTGGATCTCATCATTATTCATCTTGGATTGCGTAGTAGAGGCAGGCAAACAGTGGAGGAGATTTGAACATGTGACTTGTTCAGATCTGAGCTAGTTTGTGTGTAGCATGTGAGATAGTGCTGAGAGCTGTGAGGAGCTTTGTGCTATGTATTGTTACATGTTCTCTATCATTATAATATATAGATAGTTGGGGGTTTTCAGCTGTAAGCTTTCCCATTACATACTGTGTTATATGTGTGCTTGATTATGTTTTAATGTGTGCATGCGACTGCTTCTATTTCCGCAAATTGATGATCAATTGTAGAAGAGGTTATGTATTATGCATGAAGCTTAAATAGTGTGTAATTAGGATAATCTCGGTGAATAATTCAGCTATTATTCAAATTTCTACACAATGGATGAAAAATTTTTGGCTGCAAATTATTTGAACTCTTTTCCCTATTTCCATCATCCTCCAGTATTGACATGCTGCTTATGCCATTATTTGAGAATGAAGGCTAATCATGAGCTTCTCGCTCAAGAGTTAACCTTCAAAAATCCTATGACATCTTGTCACAAACACAACCATCAATCTGAAAAACACATCCTGCAAGAAATACAACTTGATGACATATCCTTTTGCTCCTTCAAAATAACAAATTTCATATCATGTGAACATCACCATGTAATCTCACATCTTAGTGTACAAACCATTGACCGAACACAAGTCGAAGAAACGTGCATCTTAAAACAAATGACTCTAAAGTCAAGCATAAGCATGGGTAACAATTTGAAGATTTTTTTCCCAAAACAAAAATAATTTCACATCTCATGACACACTTTGTCAACATATCCCTTTCATATTTGGATACAAAATCAACTCTTCCAAGTCAATATGACATGCATGTAACAATCAATAGACCAACACAAGTCGACATTCATGCATGTGCAAATGATCAACACTCTCAAGTTGACAACATACATGTCAAACAAAGCAATCAATCCCACACAAGGCGATCACTCATGCATGTTCATACACACAAATTCTCATGCATGTATACATTCTTCAACTCTCTCACAAATACAATCATAAGTACAAGAACCCCATTCATATCTACATGTACTTAAAGAGCTGAAATGAACAAATTTTGCTGCAATAATAGTGAGTCAACATACTCCACTTTAAAATACCTTCATGGCGTAAACATGCAACATGCATTCAATTGGAAAAGAAATGCATCAACATAAAAAGACATGCAAAGCCTTAATTGGATAAGAAATCTAACCATCTCTTACCAAACCATTTCAATGGTGCTTCTTTTCACTGCACATCATCATGCAAATCATCTTGACCCACATCGATTATGGAATCTTATTTTCCATTCTTGTCAATGTTTCTCTCCACCTTCTTCAAATGTCATGGATGAATTCTTGGATACAAAGTCCAATACTTGTATACAAGATGGCCTTGCTTATGGAAATGAGTGCAAAACAATTACATATTCTTTTCAACATGGTTTTCTTTGTCCAATGGACCTTTGGTTTGCTGCCTCCTTTTTTTTAAAAGTTTCCTGTGCATGGCTACCTTCTTCCAACATCTTGAAACATCATGGTTATTCAAACCACGAAAGTAACATGCAAAATTTTCCCAAATATTATGTGAGAATTTTCCATGTTTATCATAATCAAAACCAACTTGATTAAAGGTGGATTTATACCTTGAACATTCACCTTTGTCTCCTTCTTGAGGAGGTGAATTTGATGAGGTAGTGGCTCCCTTCAGAATACCAACAATGAATTCAATGACTTTAGAGCTGTAAACATCCTCTTGCTTGCCATTCTCATTAACAACATGCTTATGAGCACCTTCTTTCAAAGTGGGTGTAAATATTTTGCATTCCTCATGAACACCATCTTCACAAGCTTAAGGTAATGAACATGAAATGAAAGTCCTTCTTGGAACACCTTCATGTGCCTCCTTGGCTTTGGAGCATTCTCCATCATGTTGTCCATAACCAAGGCCTAAATACTTAGGCCTTTCCTCAACAAAAATTGGTTCAACTATGATTTGTGCATATTTTCCTAACCCTTTACCTTCATAGCCCATTTTCATCAATAAGTTGGACCCTATTGCTCTAGTGTGTCTTTCAAAAGCACCTACACATTCATCTTGAGAAGAAATAGAAGATAAACTTGAATTTCATACTTCATGTTTATGCACATAATTGGCTAAGGTTTCCTTGGCATAATGGAGTTGAGTCTCCATCTCATGTATCCTTTCTAGGTTTTCATTTGCAATATGGAGCTGAGTCTCCATCTCATGCATCTTTTCAAGAAGTTCTTGCTTCTCCTACTTCATGGAAATCAACTGCTCTTGAAGCATAATTCTCTCCCTCTTATCTTCATACATCTCTTGCACCATGAAATTCATGATGTAGAACTTCTAAAAAATCTCTTTATAAAAGAGTTTTTCTAAGGAAGATTGACTAGAAGCAATGCTTGATGAAGCTGCCATCACACCTACAATGCATAAAAAGCTTCATTGTTGTAATTTGAGAAGTGAGCTCTGGGTCTTGACCTTTGCCTTCACACATAAACTTGCACATAGTTAAATTATCCTTACACAAATTCAAAAACCAACAGCTAATTATTCTAGCTAACCTTTGAAAATATGAACTAAACTTTGCTCTGATACCAACTTGATCTGAATATGGGCAAACTAGTTTTGTTGTGCTATCTCCTTCATCAGTTAAAAATAAATGTGTTTAGGATCATCTCTAGTTAACCAATTACGAAGGGGTTTATGCGTCAAGTTTTTAAGTGTCTTGATGAGAAATTTATGAGTTAATTAGATTTTAAAAACTCATTTACAACAAATAACATGCATATAAATAACACACAACATACACATTACACAATAGTTGATAACATAGTTCACCCCTCCTGGGCTACATCTCCATGGACCTGCTTCAACTGGCTAGGCCCTCTTGGGATTAATGGTCAAATGTATAATTACATCCACCTAAAATGCTCTAATGGCTTTGAAACCTGCTCCATTGGCTTCAGAATACCCAAAAACCTCAAAATTGACTATTCAGTCTCTGAAAATGGTCTCTAGTAGATCTAGGCATGACCTCCTCTCGTGGTGGCCCTTGGCTTATTTAATATTCAAAGTGGAAAACCCACTTTCATAAGTGCTCCAACGCCTCTATAACCTATTCCATTGTGTTGAGAGTATCAAAATCATCTAATAATGACTATTATTACCCTCAGTTTTGTCTAATTTTTCCAAAGATATGGCTAAAACAAATTTGCCTAGTAAACTGCCTCGAAAACTGGAGAAGACTCTAGTTAGCCCCGCCAAATATGGAGGTCCGCCGAATTTGGTGTGATCACTGATTTTTCCACCAGTTTAAACTATGAGTTTAATTAATATAATCTCAGATTAAAAGGGATAAGTGAGGTTTTAAATGCACATAAGCGCGTTTATAATAATCTAGATTAATAACTTGATTAGCGCATTTAACCAAGTTACATTAAATCCACTCTTAATAACATAATCCACACGTTTATTACTTCACTCCACTCCATGGTCATGAAGTATGGTTTTATGGCGAGTGGTAAGTCGGAGCACTATTGTGGGGGAGGTCATGGGGTCGAGCCCCGACCTCCGCCCAATTTTGTGTATAAAATTTTTCCACCGAATATTAACGTTCCCAACCTTTGAAATGTATATGCAAATTTTCAAACTAAGGTATATGCATGTCCCCCATAGTTTAAATCCAACCTTAGGATTTAAAAGAAATGCACCATATAATATAAGTTAAACCATGGGGAGTTTGGTAATATGTTTCAAACTTTAGCATATAATGCATATATGAAAAAAATTCCACCACTGCAAATAATATTCGGTCTATAGGATAGTATGAAATTCGAACTTTGGAGAGGGTCCACCAGAGGGGGAACGTGGAGGCCCCTCTCTACAACACGTGTCAACCTATGGTTGGGCTGTCCCTAACCAAAATATAAAAAACAATTGAATTCAACCTTAGGAGCCAAAATATAAAAAAAATTACCTTTAAACCAAAATGGTGAATAGTGCAGTCACACTTGTCACAGTGTCATTGGGCAAAATGGAGGAAAACCCAATTTTTTAGCCTTTGACCCTGCTTGACCATTTTTTTGAAATTTTTTCTGTTTGGCACAGTCATTAACAGGCTATAAATTTCACATAAAAAATCTTTTTTGAGTGAAATGAATTGCGTCGGATTCCTGGCGATGGGCGGGATTCGGTTGTTCTGTTTGGTGCGATTATTAGCCCTTTGATTTTTTGGCAAAATTTTCCCCCAATCCAAATTCCGATCAACTGTAGCATATATAAATCAGAATAATAAATCAAAATTGAAGTGTTTAAAGTATTGATTCACTCTCTTTCCGACCACCCTCCCCCTCAGTATTTTTCCTAACAGATCATTGCATTTGTTTATTTGATTACTATATGTCCAACATGAAGCATGAAGAAAAATCTCCATACCAAGCATGGAGTAAAAGAAACTTGGTGTTTCTCATTTTATATTCTTTGGTTGTATTATTTATGTTCATGTTCTTGTTGAAAAGATAAATAAAATAGATAATAAAGGTGTGAAACATTTTATTATTATTCCTTGTAGGGAGACAAATTCTTATAGAATATATAATCTACAAAATGAAAAATTATTGGTTATTTGTGATGTGTTTTTTTGATGAAAAAAGAATGGTAGTGAAATCAACATATGCAACAAGAAAATCAAAGAATTAGTGTACAATAATATGAATCTTAGATTTCTACAAATCCAACCAATAGTATCCCAAACTATATCCACTATGTCTTCTTCAACTTCAAGTCTTGTTTCAAGTCTAACTCCTCTTAGAAAGATTCAATCCTTAAATGAAACAATAATGAAACATGGAAGCTTTTGGATCATCCTATTGAAAAAGAATTCATTGGGTTACAATGGGTGTACAAAACAAAGTATGTAGTTGATGGATCCATATAAAAGCACAAAGAAATGTTATTTGCTAAGGGATTCACTTAGCAATAAGGTATAAAATACAATGAAACATATGTTCTTGTTACAAGATGGGATATAATAAGATTTTTTTTAGCATTCAATATCATTGGTTGTGCTATCCATTTGATAGGAAATCAACCTTTTTAATTGTGTATTAAATGAAGATGTATATATTCAATATCCCCAAGGATATGGAATTGTAATAAATAAACACGAAATATACCAATATGAAAAGGTTATTTACATGCTTAAACATCCTCCAAGAGCATGATATCTATGGATTGTTGGGAAATTTTCCAAAGTTTCTTTTCTTCGAATGTGGACAAAAAAATCGAGATCTGAAGGCCTATGGATGCTTTGATGCATGTGGTGATCAAAGTGATTATCAGTTAGAAACTCATCAGTAGGGGAAATGTGACCTCCAACACAATACGAAGCAGGCGAGAATCTTTGGTTTGGTCATTTAATCATTTCAATTTGGGGTTGTTCAATTTTGAATTCCTAATCACATTTTTTAATCCAAAAATCGTCTATACTTTGTTTCTGGTTAAATTTCCCTTCTTAGTGGTTGTCTATGAAAACCATCCTCTTATATGAAAACCATCATTCTATTGCACAACACGAATTGATTATCCGTGTGGCAACAATGATGGACATAGTTGACAAGCTCAATAAGAAGGTCACAACTCTTGACAAGAACTTAATGAACCTTGATATTTCCTCTTTATACAATGACCCACAACCACTAGTTTAAGTGGATTCTTAGTAAAATGAAGTTCAAACGAGAGAATCACTTTAAGAAATTTTTTATCATAACAATATCATTAGAATAATTATCAATTTTGAATTTAATAATTACCAATAACATATCATAATCATTGAATAGTCTAATTAAAAAAAGATAAATAATAATAACAATAATAATAAAAGTAAATCATATAAAACATTAGATCACAACTTCATTTTGATTAAATTTTGAATTTGACTATTTCAGAAATCTCGGCCAAGGTAATGGTTTGAATTTGTCAAAACTAGTCATAATAGACTTTGGTCAATAAATCAGGAACTCAATCCAATAATTCAAACATTGTTTCTGTGACCAGTGGTAACTAGTTTTGGGCTTCGTACAAATTGAATTAGGCTTCCCAATGGTTCAAGTTTTTAGATTAATTATTTATGCGCACGAATGTATTTTGGACCTTGCGACAAATCCTTTGGTCTTAATAATGATTAATTATAACAATTTCTGTTCCCATCTTTCAACTATTCTATTTATTTTATTTTATAAAGGTCAAATATAGTTATCACAATTTGAACTTTTAAACAATACTTAGATTTAAATAAAGAAGTGATGGATTTACCGAAATTGTAATGTAATTACTAGAATATAACAAGTTTTCCTTAAAATAATGTTCAAACATATTAATAAATTGTTTTCTTTGAGCTTAATAATAATCAACATTAATATTTATAATCCCTCGACTAGGGTGGCTAGCGGCAAGGAGCATGCCAAGAAGACACAGTGGCGAAATGGGAATACTACGTGGAGAGGTAGGATAGAAACGTGGCCATCGTATGAAAGGAGTGGTAGATATTGGTCGACGAGGTAATGGAGGGGACATTTCCCAAGTGATAACATAATTATGGTAATAAATTCGTATGACAAGCAGCTGGAAAAGCCAGCGAGGATGTCAGTGTTTTGTTGGGATAAGGGTGGGAGGAATTTTTCAGGGCATGTTAAGAACTTTGGCATTCTAACCATTCTCATAATATCGCTATGCTGTGAAGAAGCCAGCTCCTCCTGCGCGCCCTCCAGAAGCAACCGTCGACAACGTTGGTGGACTGCATGGGTGGCTTGGTATGTATTCGAATTCCTCCTTGATGTGCAAATGAAGATAGTGTCAGAATTTCGCAGCATGTAGGCAAGAATTTTAGTTTTTTAGATTATCTGTATGATAGTATTACCAAGGTTTGTAAAGTCTGTAAGGTTGAAGTGTCTGTAAAGCCAGTGGTAGAAGCCTGCATCACCACCTCAGTCATAGTTATGTAAGGATAGAAAATTTAAAAACTGCTACTCTTCCCCCTCAGGATATGAGAAGCCATGACGATATTGTCCAATGGTCAGCCTGGGAAATAGTCTGCACGTAGTTCAATGATGGGAATGTTTGGGAGGGTAGAGTCTGGGAGGGTAGTGTCGCGCTCTCAGTTGAGGGTTATGTGTATTATCATCTATCACTGAATAAGGCAGACAATGATTTCGAATTATGGGGCTTAGAAATATGGCGGGCATGTAGAATTTGGGTTCTTGGTAGGGTTGGCATTTTCTTGTTTTTCTATGGACCATGGTTACTTCTGCTTAATATTATACCTTTGTTCTAGTTGGGGGTAGTTAGTATCTTAGGTAGGAAGGCTAAGGGGAAAGGTCGGATTGTTTTTAAATTGCTGAAGGGATAAGGCACTCATGACTTCTATCCATTTACTGCATTACCCAACTATTTTAATTTCAATGTCTTGCTCATTAACTGTCTTGGAATTTTCTATTGTGTTGCTGCTCCAAGAGTTTTCATTTTCTTTCCAGTCAAGATGGTCAAGAAAAACAGAGGAAGAAAGGCCAAATTGGACAAAGACAAAGAAACTATCTCAGCCCCACCAGCCAAGAGAGGTCGGAAATCCAGCTAAGAGCTCATGGAGCCATTAATTCAAACCTTTGCAGAAGAAACACCCTGTTCTTTAAAATCTTATATTTTTGGATGGGAGACAGAATCCATAACTAAAATGGAAGAGGAGGATGATTTGGCAGCAGAAGAATTACAACATATGATTGACGATCTAGGGAATACTCGTGGGAGAATCTCACTGTTTCAGCACACAATCAGAACATATTGGCTAGTAAAATGTTTGCTGGTAAAGGCGATAATGTCAATTCAGGAAGCAGGGGAGCCTAAGGTAGTCTCCACCCTGGTAGAGATTAATAGAAACATCCAGGAAATCAACCTGCGTCAACTGCATCAGTATGCTCGTCTTGGCAGAATGGAGAAAGACATAAAGGCCATGCAACAAGTTGAAATGCCAGGTTCCAGTGTCAAAGATTCGGCCCTAGTGGAGTTAGATGATGACTAGAGTTGTCAGTTGCAGTTTTTTAGCGGTGAGATTTACTTATGTATTCAGTAAATGTTACTTATGTATTTTGTAAATGTTAGTATTAGTAAAATTTGATATAAGTTACCTTAAAATTCTTTTTAGGAAATTAAAGAAGTACATGTTTTTGTTGGCGTACAATGCACTCAGATGGCCAACAGACTTGATTTCCTTTAGACAAATTGAAGTCTAATTTTTATATTTATTACGCCCGCTTTTTATATTAATAAAAAATGATAAAATATTACTAAACTTTAAAAAAAAATTAATATTCATAATCAATAAAAATATAATGAGTTAATTTCAATGGTCAATTTCTATCCAATCCACTTAATAAAAGATAATTTGCTTCTACAATTTCTTCCAAATACAAGGCACCCTTATCCAAATTATTTGACGGATTTGGAGATATTTCGGATATTTGTAATTGAAAGAAAAAAAATATTACAAATTTTGATAAACATCTTTATATTAATTAATCTTAAAATATTCCAAAAAGAATTGTAATCAGAAAAATATTTTAATTATAAATTTTGAAAATATGAATGACAACCATGTTAAATATTTGACCTAGCTACTATCGTTGATATTGCCGAAGGTGACATATTACCAAAATACTTTGAAGTGCGTGTTCTATCTTCATCACGGAAATGAAATTTTTTTAACAATGTGATACCCACTTCGCTTATGCGGTCACGTTCCAAGGATGAAGACGTTGCGGGCAGGTCTCTCACTCTCAGCCGGCCATGGTGAAATTAATTTCCTTGGCAGGTTGATCGGAAAGAATTTTGATTATAAATTTAGAGAATATCTTAGATTTAAAAAGAGTAAAGGTAAAATAATTCAGTGGTTTTCAAGTGTGATTTTTTGGAAAGTATTTTGGTTTATTTTCCAATTTAATTTGTAATAGGAATTTATTGAAATCATAAGTTTGATAGATGAATTCTTCACAATAAAAATACTCCAATTTTTTTGAGAATATTGAATCTATTAGATATGCAGTAAAAAAACTAGTTTAGATAAGACCAATCAAAATTTGACTATAAATCAAGATTTGACAATAAATTTGAATCTAATTTGCGATTCAAACAATTGACCTGATTGTTGTAAATCTGCCATCCAAAAATAAAAACTCCCTTTTTTTAAGGGAACCATTCATTCAATTTTTCATTTAAAATTTTTATTTAGTTGAGCCGTGTTTTAGAGACCCTGTTATACTAGGCATTGTATTTCCAATCGCGACTTGTCTATGAAGAGTAGTTGTCGTCTCCGTCTGGTTAAGAGTAACTATGCTTGGTCCGTCAGCTATTTAAGCTTCAGAAGTGACAGAAATGATAAGTGTGATATCATGCAGGCCTCTGGGCTGAATTCCTTTTGTTGTGGTCATGTAATGCTTCTCGATTCCCTTAGCAAAAGGCAAGACATTCAGTTTGGTTTTAGCTTCTTCTATGAGCTCTGGTTGTCGTTTCCTTTCAAAGTAAATGTTGATAGAAGTTAGAATATGCTGATGTCAGTGTGCGTGGACTCTACTTTGTTATCCTGTCAAAATTTTTTAGCTGACCATAAGCATAGTTTGAAAAATTGCCTCCTTCTTGTCCATGATGTTTGTTGGCCTTTTCTTATCGACCGACGTCTCTGTCATTTCTAGGTTTTGCTTTATGTCCACGTTATTGTCAGGGAAGATAACATTCTTCATCTCCCAAGTCAAGAGGAGAATCATAACCGTCCAATTGATGTTCATGGTCACAAAATTGGAGGTTTAATTGTTATCTTTTTTTCTCATTCCAAAGCTCATTGTTATTATAAGTCAGCTCAACACCATGGTTAAGAGGCAAACGAGGAAAACATTGGCCCATACTACAGAAAAAGGGAAACATAAGATGTTAAAACCAGAAGCTAAGAACAGGAAAAGAGGTAGGAAGACAAAGAAAGAGGTCTTAATGAACCTCTCGTCAACATACTCCTTTGGAAATTTGTCTCAAGTCAGACAGGAAATTCATGGCTGGGAAAGAGAAATTCAGAGTAATGAGGAAGATACTGAAGCACAGACAGAAATTATGGACTTCGTTTTAGATCCTGGGAACACTCGAGGTCGCCTCTCATTGTTCAATCAAACAGTCCATACTTATTGGATTATGAAGTGCCTTTTAGCTAAGCCTATTCAGAGTATTCATCCATGCAAAAAGAAAACAAAAGAACCATTCTGTTTACTCAACTCAATTTATGAATACTCTGAATAAGAGCCAACATTGTTGGAATTATTGCAAGACATTGATATTCAGATGCAACACATCAAGGTCACTCAGTACCAAGCGACTGACCGTATTGGGAGAATTGAAGATCGAGTTGGAAGAATTGAGAAGCAGATTCAGCAGCTGCAACAAGCAGACATGCGAGGATCCAAAACAAAGGACCTAGCCCCAATAGAATCATCAGACGGATAGGAGTTCAGTTTAATATTGTATATGCTTTTTGTTTTTTGGGACAGGACTTTAGTTTCTAACTATTATTTTGGAAATAATTTAAATAGTCAGCTTGCTAATGCAACAAATAGAATAATGAAACATTTTCAATTTTGTATGACTTTCAATGCATTAAGGTGGCCAACAGACCTGGTTTCCTTCGGATAGGTTGAGGTCACAAAACTAATATCTATTGTAACCTGCTTTGAGAATATAAATAGAAAATAGCAAGGCACTATTAAATTGACAAAAAAAAAGTTATTGCTAAATATTACTTTTTTTTTTCCTTAATTAATTTAGAGGAACTATTCTTTTAAGCTTTTTAAAACATAAAACTCTGCTTCATTTGCTGGCTCTTCAAAGCCATCCTCAAATAATTCCCATAATTCTTGGGAGACAAATAAAGCTCTCATAGTTATTGACCAGTAGTCATAATTTTTTCCATTAAATTGTGGGAGATGGATATTTCCCAAACTCATACCAGTGCTGGAGCCAGCCATTCTGCACTCTTAACTATGATAAAAAAAAAACACTTGACTGTGTGTTTAAAATTAACAAACTGTTCTGCAACAGTAACATAATACTGTATAGAGAAATACCTTGAATTCCTTTTGGCTGAGTCTTCACACTGCTGGAGAAGTTGCTGCAACAAAGAACTCTTTTCCTTCCGCTTATTTGACCTTCAAATAGCCTAGATTGGCTACGATACCATGTTGGAATATTTCATAATTCCAAAACAATAAAACTGCCTTCCTTAACACAGAGAAATACAAATAAAATTTGCATATAGTGACAAAGTTTTTCCAAAAAAATTTCTATATAAAAAAAATTTGCTGTTACAGATTCTTCCTCTCTTGGAGGGATTACAAATAGTTTATCTGCTGCAAACACATTGTAAACTATCACTCTGTCATTTACTGCTATGTAAACCAAAATATTTCACACTGCTGTGTAAAACATAAAACACTCTGTCTCTAAAAAAACTCATTGTCTTTTTCAGAATATACACTGCTGTGTATTTTAAATTCTGCTCTCTGTTTTTTTTAACAACAATCCTCTGCTGTGTAAAAAACATTGCATTACAAAAATGCGCTGCTGTACATATATCACTTCTATGTAATAAAAATATCTATGTCATTAAAATGACTCAACCACTAAATTCACCACTTAGAAAAACATTAATGGTCTCATTACTTCTGCCGGCACCACTCTATTATGCATTGATGGCACCCAGATTTTTCTTCTCCCGCACTGCTGTGCTTTCACTGTGTAATAAAAATTACATTCTGTTGTCTTTTCCCTTTTTTATTTACACTGCTGTGTAATAAAAGAATAAAACACACACTTCACGACTTTTTACAATGTGCTGGGCTTATATATATATATATAACATTATGACATAAAATATATATAACCCATATTTAAAACAAATAACATAAAACATAAAACATTAACCGCAAGTCTGTTGTTAAAACAAAATGTGGACCCCGCTGCAGGTGACGTTAGCAGGTCCGATGGGGTTCACAACTCCATCCACAAACCTTCGTCGACCCCCGCGGTATTGCATTGTGAGGGCATATTGTGGGCCCAGCTGAATATGACATCAGCTATTCCGAGGGGGTTCAAACCACCGTCGGCCTGCCCTCATAGACCGCCGCAGACTTTGCTTTTTGCCTTGTCTATTTGTTGCCATGTCCATGCAGTTGGAAATTAATTCCAACACTCCCCCTTAATTTCAACTGCTGGGTTTTCATGCATACCCAAACATTTCCTGAAATGTTCAAAGCTTTTCTACTGAAGTGGCTTTGTGAGGATGTCTACAAATTGATCTTCTGTATTTCCTGAAATGTTCAAAGCTTTTCTACTGAAGTGGCTTTGTGAGGATGTCTACAAATTGATCTTCTGTTCTGCAATGCTGCAAAACAATCTCACCATTGCTAACCAATTCCTGTATGAAATGAAACTTGGTGTCAATGTGTTTTGTCCTTTTATGAAAAACATAATTTTTTAGACAATGCAATAGCTGAGCTATTGTCACAAAAAATCACTGTCCCTTTTACCTGTTCTTGGCCTAAACTTCTCAACATTTTCCACATCCAAACTGCTTGACACACTGCTGCTGTAGCTGCCACATATTCCACTTCTGCTGTAGATAACGCTACAATGGGATGTTTCTTAGAAGCCCATGAAATGGCTCCTGAATCCATATAAAAAACATAACCGGAAGTGCTCTTCCGATCATCTACACTTCCAGCCTAATCACTGTCAGTGTATCCAACTAAATCTGAATTTTCTGAAGTAGTATAAAAAATACCAAACCTTTTTGTACCTTTAACATACCTCAGAATTCTTTTTGCTGCTTGCCAATGTGCATCTTTTGGCTTTTCCATGAACCTGGAAATCAAACTAACAGCATGCATTATGTCCGGCCTAGTTGCAGTCAAATACATAAGGCTGCCAACTATGCTCTTGTATAAACTAGGATCAAAATCCTTACTGCTTTCCTCTCTGCTGAGTTTTAATCCTATCACTGTTGGAGTGATCGCTGCTTTGCTCTCCTGCATGTTAAATCTTTCAAGCACCTCATTAACATACTTTGCCCGTGAGATAAAAATCCCACTTTCATCTTGTTCTACTTCTATTCCCAAGAAGTATCTCAGCAAACCCATATCAGTCATTTCAAATTCTTCTTTCATGACTGTTTTAAAATGTTCAATAAGGCAATCATCATTACCTGTAAAAATAACATCATCAACATATAAAACTACAATCAATATTTTTCCATCTTTTTCTTTGATGTAGAGGGTGGGTTCTCCCTCACACTTTTCAAAACCATTTTCCAGTAGATATGAATCTATCCTACTGTACCACGCTCTTGGCGCTTGCTTTAGCCCATAAAGAGCTTTCTTCATTTTGCATACTTTGTGCTCTTGGCCTTTCTTTTCATAACCGAGAGGTTGATCAATGTAAACCTCTTCCATTAACACTCCATTCAGAAATGCTGACTTCACGTCCATTTGGTAAACTTTCCATTTGTTTTGTGCTGCTATAGACAACACTGCTCTCACGGTTTCCATTCCGGCAACCAGTGCGAAAATTTCCTCATAATCTATCCCATGTTTCTGCTTATAGCCTTTGACAACAAGCCTTGCCTTGTGTCTTTCTATTTTACCTTCAGCATTACTCTTGGTCTTGTAGACCCATTTAACACCAATGACATCTTTACCTTTTGGGAGTTCAACCAAATCCCAAGTTTTTTTCCTTTCTATGGCATTAATCTCCTCATCCATAACTTCTATCCATTTCTCATCCTTGATGGCTTCTTCGAAATGAACAGGATCATCAACATGACAATATAAAGCAAACAAAGAATTGATACCTTCATTAGCGAAATCTTGTTCATAAATTTCTTTCAAACTTCTGAATTTCTTACCTCTTTCAGTAGGTGTACAAATGCTTGAAGAAGCACTTGAATTTCCTCCTTGTGGTGTGCTTGGAGAAGCACTTTCATTTCTCCTCAAGGGTGTGCTTTTTGGTGTTGGTGTTGCTGTTTGGGGATGTATTTCAGCCAACTCATCATCATTCTGATCATGAGATAAACAGTGTTTAACATTCACTGTCTTCTCTATGCTTCCATCCCAAGCTTCCTCTTCAATGAACTGCACATCTCTGCTCACAATAAACTTCTTGCTGGATGGGTTATATAACCTGTATGCCTTGGATTCCTCACTATATCCAATGAAAATACATTTCTCCCCCTTGCTGTCCAACTTCTTCCTTAGCTGATCCGGTATGTGTGCATAAGCTACACATCCGAAAACCTTCATATGTGTGACACTTTGCTTTGTGCCACTCCATGCGTCTTCCAGCACTTTGTTCATAATCGCTTTTGTAGGGCACCTGTTCAAAATATACACTGCACAGTGTACAGCTTCAGCCCAATAATCATTAGGCAAATGCTTTGCCTTTAACATACTTCTCGCCATGTCCATTATGGTTCTGTTCTTCCTTTCGGCTACTCCATTTTGCTGCGGAGTATATCTAGTTGTAAACTGCTTTTGAATACCATTTTCTCTACAAAACCGTAGAAAATATTTAGAGATATACTCACCTCCTCTATCAGTCCTTAAGAATTTGATATGCAGCCCACTCTGGTTTTCCATAAGTGCTTTAAAATTGCAAAATTTTTCAAACACTTCTCTTTTGTTTTTCAAAAAGTAAACCCAAGTTTTTCTTGTAAAATCATCTATGAATGTTAGTACATAGTGGCTGCTAGCAAGTGATGGAGTTTACATTGGTCCACATACATCTGAGTGGACAATCTCTAAGGGTGTTTTTTCCCTTATGCTTTTCCCGGAAGGAAAACTTTCTCTGTGTTGTTTCCCAAGAATACAACCTTCACAAAGGCTGTCCGGTTTCTCTATCAATGGTAAACCACTTACCATTCCTTTTCTGTTCAATAAATTAAGACCTCCAAAGTTGAGATGTCCAAATCTCAAGTGCCATAACCAATTATCATCTTTTGGTTCGCTTTGGAAAGTCTCCTGTGCAACTGCTGCTTTCTCTTCACCATTCTTCAAATCTGCTCTCATTCTGAGAGGGAACATCCTGCTCCTTGTCATCTTCACTTCAGCAATACATTGTTTACCGGTGGTTTATCCATGATGGTACAAACATCATTATCAAAGAAAACATTATACCCTTATGGACAAGCTGCATTCAACACTTAAGAGGTTACACTTCATTCCCTGAATATAATAAACATCCGCTATGGTTTTCCACCTAATCTTGTTAAAACATTTACACTCCTCTTTTCCCATAATAAATAAATCCCCTTTACAAAGCGCTCTAGTGTGACTTGTGATCGTATTAATTTTATCTAATATAGAAAATATTGCTATGTTTCTCATTACATGGTTACTACAACTGGAGTCTAGAAACCATAATCCTCATTCTTTTCTTCAACCATATTACAAGCTAAAAAAAAATTGTTTTGACTGATATTTTCTTTTGTGAAATTTGCACTAGTTCCACTTCTCATATCTTGTTTCTTCTTTCTACATTCATTAGCATAATGACCATATTTTTTACAATTGTAACATTGGACATTGGATTTATCATACCTTTTTCCTTGAGCATTCGTTTCCACTTTGGCCGGGCTCTTTGGCCTCGATAAGCCGATTTGGATTGATGCCCTTCCTTGAGCATTTGTTTGTTGGACTATTCCTTCCACCTCTGTTTTGGCTTCTGCCTCTTCCTCTCTTGTTTCCTTTGCCTTGCCCTCTTCCTCTTCCGAAAGACATCTAGGTCTTAAAAGCATGTTCAAGAGATGATTTTTCACTCCTACCCAATCTCTGTTCATGGGTTATTAGTGATGCATGTAGATCATCTACTGAAAACTTTGTGAGATCCCTAGTCTCCTCTATGGTGGTGACAATCACATCAAATCTTGAGGGTAAACTTCTCAAGAGTTTTTCAACAATCCTCTTGTCTTAAAGAGTCTCTCCATGAGATCTTATTTGTGTGACCATTACAATCACATGAGTGAAGAATGAGTCAATAGTATCTGACTCTTTCATACAGAGAGTCTCAAAGTCTCTCCTCAGCAACTGAAGCTTTGTTGTCTTCACTTTTTCCATGCCTTGATAGGCTGTCTTGAGAGTTTCCCATGCTTCTCTGGATCTCTTAGCTGCTGTTATCCTTGGAAACACACTCTCATGCACTGCTTGATACAAAAATAAAAGAGCTTTGGAGTCTTTCTTCTTATTGCTCTTCAACAGTTCTCTTCCTGCCTAAGTTAAAATTTGAAACTCTTCTTCATCTACTGGCTCTTCAAAGCCATCCTCAACAAATTCCCATAAGTCTTGGGAGACAAAAAAGCTCTCATAGTTATTGACCAAAGAGTCATAATTTTTCCATTAAATCGTGGGAGATGGATATTTCCCAAACCTATACTAGTGCCGGAGCCACCTATCGCACTCTTAACTATGATAAAAAAAAAACACTTGACTGTGTGTTTAAAATTAACAAACTGTTCTGCAACAGTAACACAATACTGTATAGAGAAATACCTTGAATTCCTTTTGGCTGAGTCTTCACACTGCTGGAGAAGCTGCTGCAACAAAGAACTCTTTTCCTTCAGCTTATTTGACCTTCAAATAGCCTGGATTGGCTCCGATACCATGTTGGAGTATTTCAGAATTCCAAAACAATAAAACTGCCTTCCTTAACACAGAGAAATACAAATAAAATTTGCACACGGTGACAGAGTTTTTCCAAAAAAATTTCTATATAAAAAAAAATTGCTGTTACAGATTCTTCCTCTCTTGAGGGATTACAAATAGTTTATCTACTGCAAACACAGTGTAAACTATCACTCTATCATTTACTGCTGTGTAAACCAAAATATTTCACACTGCTGTGTAAAACATAAAACACTCTGTCTCTAAAAAAACTCACTGTCTTTTTCAGAATATACACTGCTGTGTATTTTAAATTCTGCTCTCTGTTTTTTTTAACAACAATCCTCTGCTGTGTAAAAACATTGCATTACAAAAATGCGCTGCTGTACATATATCACTTATGTGTAATAAAAATATCTATGTCATTAAAATGACTCAACCACTAAATTCACTGCTTAGAAAAACATTAATGGTCTCATTACTTCTGCCGGCACCGCTCTATTATGCACTGATGGCACCCAGATTTTCTTCTCCCGCACTGCTGTGCTTTCACTGTGTAATAAAAATTACATTCTGCTGTCTTTTCCCTTTTTTATTTACACTGCTGTGTAATAAAAAAATAAAACACACACTTCACGACTTTTTACAATGTGCTGGGCTTATATATATATATATATATATATATATATATATATATATATATATATATAACATTATGACATAAAATACATATAACCCATATTTAAAATAAATAACATTGCAACATAAAACATTAACCGCAAGTCTGTTGTTAAAACAAAATGTGGACCCCGCTGCAGGTGACGTCAGCAGGTCCGATGGGGTTCACAACTCCATCCACAAAACTTCGTCGACCACCGCGGTATTGCATTGTGAGGGCATATTGTGGGCCCAGCTGAATATGACATCAGTTGTTCCGAGGGGGTTCAAACCACCGTCGGCCTGCCCTCATAGACCCCCGTGGACTTTGCTTTCCGCCTTGTCTATTCGTTGCCGTGTCTATGCAGTTGGAAATTAATTCCAACAATGCTAAGTAAAAAAAAAGTTGTGTTGATTACTAACTACGATTCTAAAACTTTGACTATTTATAAAAACAAATGTCCTCATTCTCTTACCATTTAAATTGGAGCACGAACAAGCTACGAGGCTAGAGCCTATAATTCCGTGTAATTTGGAGCAAGATGAAGAATACCCATCACTGAAATAAAGTTTTATTAAGAACGTGCCACATTTACATTTTTAACGGTGCTGATATGGATGATAAGTGGGCCCATCTCGAGAAAGCTTAGTCATGGAATTTATATATATATATATATCATTTAAAAACAGGTCCATGACTTATATATATTATCAGTCATGGACCTGTTTTTAAATGATATATATATATACTATAAAGAATCATTAAACTTCGTCAATTGACATGGTCTGCACATATGAATGTACAGGCGACTGCATACACAAATCAAACTGCAATTATTTTAATGATCGTGTATTGTAGATAGATTTCTAGGATTCAAGCGTGTAAATAAGTTGAAAAGTCAGACGTTTCTATTCTCTCTTAAACAAAAAAATAAAATAAATAAACACTTATTTTGTTTTCAAAAATATTGGTAGAGTTTCTATAAAAAATTTATGACTTTCCAATCTATTTAGACGGTTGAGTACCATCATTCTATAGACAATTTAAATTTTTATTACTTTTTAACTTGTTGGAAAAGTTAATCTTAACTACTGCATGAACTGGCAACAACCATACTGAATGTTGATTGAGTTTTTCGTAAATGTTTTGCAAGTTGCAAATTGAGTTTGCATGCAAGGACATAGATTAAATGAAATTATGAATAGAGGAAAATTTTCCATTTCTCAACAGATTAAAAAATCAAAATCAAATGGAAATTTAATTCATGATTTGATAAAAGAGTATGGACAATCATTAACTACTAGAAAATCATTTTTGTATAATAGCCCATGTTGTGTATTAATTCACCCATGCTTTGTATTAATTTTTGAGCATTAGTGGCTGCAGTAAATCTGGAAAGAAGGGGAGAAAATGGTGCCACCAATTTTGGTGGTTTACCCTATGTTACTTAGCAACCTTGGTGAACCTAAATCTCAGTAAAAGATAGTGTTTTACTAGTATAGCTGTATATATGAATGCATTTCATGTTTTAAAGTATGCTTGTAGTTTTTTACTAGTGAAGCTCCATATATGAATGCATTTCATGTTTTGAAGTATGCTTGATTTCAAGTCTAAATTTTACAGCCACAAAGACTAATATGATTTGATTTGTGAGGATTTGAAATTTTATGAAGAAATAGTGTTTTTACTGAGGAGTTAAAAGATGTTTTGAAAATTTTCTTAGTAGCCTATTTACCAGAAGGATAAAGTTCTTTTTACACAGTGGAAATAGTAGCAAAAAGAACAAGCTTGAATAATCCACAAATATCATAGTTTAATGGAAAAAATTACAAGCAGAAAGTTTCCAATAACCAAGGTAGCATACAATGCTTTAACAGAAGCAAAAAGAGATTTTATGAGGGACAATACGAAGAAGGACTCAAAAGCCCTCTTCTATATTTTTCAAGAAGTTCATGAAAGTATTTCCCAAGGATTGCAGCAACAACAAAGTCCAAGCAAGAAGGGGATACCCTCCATACATCTTACCAATGCATGTCAAAGGTAAAAAAAACAAAACTACAAATGATGAGAAGACATTTTGATACAATTTGTATGAAAAGTCTGAAAATGTAGGATCATTTTTTACACATGTAATTGGTTGGTCACTCAAATCACATCTCATGGTGAGACACTTGAGGAAAGGAGAATAGTTGAGAAAGTATTAAGAAGTATCCTGACAATATTTGATGCCATTGTGGTGGCAATAGAAGAGACAAAGTATCTCGCATAGTTTTCACTGGATGAACTTCATGCATCACTGATTTCTCATGAACATAGACTGAGCACAGCAACAACCTCTTCATTGGATCATGCTTTCAAGACACAAGTTTGATTTGGTCAAGGTAGAGGTCGAGGAAGATCAATTTCTAGAGGAAGAGATAGAAGCCCACATAGAGGTGGAAGAAGCAACCCTTCAAGTTCAAGTGAAATGGGCAACAATCAAAATCCAAGCCAAGGCCCAAGACATAATCAAGCACAATGTTAGAGGTATGATAAATCCCAAGTTCAATTTAATTACTATAAGAAGTATTGTCATTATGCAAATGAATGTAGAAAGAAACGATATGACATAAGTAACAAACCAAGTGCTAATTTCATAGAGGAAAATCATAACCATGATAGCATGTTTTTATCTTGTATTGTAGCACAAGAAAAACAAGGAGATGTGTGGTTTCTAGATTCAGGGTATAACAACCACATGACTGAGAACATAGAAAGGTTTTCCAATATAGATGAAAGTGTAAATTAGGGACTGATAGCAAAGTCTCTTTCATGGGAAAAGGAAGAGTAGACATTCTAACAAAGAAGGGGGAGAAGAAGTATAATTCAGATGTTTGTTTTTTCTTTGGTTTGAAGCATAACCTCATAAGAATTAGACAACTCATGCAAAATGGCTATGATGTCTTTTTCAAAAATGATGTGTGAACAATTTTGGATAAGTCTCCAATGAGACGGTTGATTGCAAATTTTCAGATGACAAAAAATAGAATGTTTCCTCTCAAGTTAAAATCATATTTGAAGGAAGAAGGTGCACAAGCACAACTATTAATGAAATCACAAGAGAATGAAAGAAAATTTGTAGCCGTCACACAAGTAGACTTTCAAGCAGATGTCAAAGATGAAAATTGGTTATGGTATTTGAGATTTGGTAATCTCAACTTTGGAAGTTTTAATTTGTTGCATAGGAAAGGCATGGTGAAAGGATTTCCACTCATAGAACAACCAGACAACCAATGTGAAAGATGCATCTTGGGAAAACAACACAAAGAATCATTTCCAGCAGGAAATTCAATAAGGGCAAAGGATTTGGAGATTTTCCATTCACATTTATGTGGACCAACGCAAACACCATCAATTCATGGCAGCTATTATATTTTGACCTTCATAGATGACTATACAAGGAAGACATGGGTCTACTTCATAAAATAGAAAAGTGAAGTGTTTGAGCACTTCTGCCAATAAAAAGCTCTTTTTCAGAAGCAAAGTGGACACTAGATAAAAGTGTTGGGGATTGATAGAGGTGATGAATAAATCTCAAGTGACTTCCTATGCTTTTGCAGGGAACATGGAATTCACAAGAAATTTACAACAAGGTATACACCTCAGAAAAATGGTGTTGCGGAAAGGAAGAATAGGATCATTATGGAAATGGAAAAGAGTATGTTGAAGGCGAAGAATTTTCCAAATTATTATTGGGATGAATTTGTCGTTTGTGCAACATATATCATTAATAAGTGTACAACCAAAAGCATCAAGAACATAGTTCCCGGAGAGGCATGGAGTGAAAGAAAGCATAATTTCACTCACAGGAGAGTGTTTGGATGTGTGGCATATGGACATATCCCAGATGATTTGAGTAAGATGTTAGACAAGAAGGAGGAGAAATGTATATTTACTGGATACAATGATGATTCCAAGGCATACAAGCTATATAATCAATCAACCAAGAAAGTCATAATCAGCAGATATGTGCAGTTCATAGAAGAGGAAGCATGGGATGGATGTTTAGAGAAGAAAGTCAATGTAAAGATATGTATACCACATATAGACGAAGAGGAATTGACCGCACCAAGTAATTCCTCAATAGTGACTCCTCCTGCACCTACACAAGCTCAACAAAGAAGTCAACATATGACACCGCAAACAAATAATGGGACAATGTCACACATTCAAGTAAGTTATTCTCCAAGCACACCAAAAATATGCGCAACTACATGATCAACTTCAAGCACGGCACCAAGTGACATGTCAAGCCCATATTCCACAAGCATAAGAGGACTCAAATATAGAAATTTAAGTGAAATATATGAACAAAATGAAGTTGATACTAGAACTGGTCTGAATTCCTTATTTGCATTATTTTTTCATGTAGATGACCCAATTCATTGTGGGGATGTAGTGAAAGAAGAAAAATGGGTTGTGGCAATGGATGAAGAAATAGGAGCAATAGAAAAGAATGACACATGGGAGTTAGTGAAGCTTCTGCAAGGAAAAGAAGTCATTGGAGTGAAGTGGGTCTATAAGGCCAAGAGAAACATTGAGGGAAAGATTGAAAGACATAAAGCAAGGCTAGTTGTCAAAGGCTATAAGCAACAACATGAAAGAGACTACGTGGAGACATTTGCGCCAGTCCCAAGAATGGAGACAGTGCGTTCAGTGTTGTCAATTCTTGCACAACGTAAATGGAAAGCGTATCAAATGGACGTAAAATCAACGTTCTTAAATGGAGTGTTGAAAGAGGAGGTATATGTTTCGCAACCTCTGGGTTATAAGGCTAAGAAGAAAAGGTGTACAAGTTGCGGAAAGCTATTTATGGGCTGAAGCATGCACCGCGTGCATGGTATAGTAGGATAGATGCTTACTTGATGGAAAATAGGTTTGATAAATGTGACGGTGAGCCTAGTCTCTACATTAAAGAAAGTGACGATAAGTTTCTTATTTTTGTTTTGTATGTAGATGATTTGATTTTTACAGGCAGTGATGATTTCCTCATCGCTGATTTCAAAGAAGTCATGAAAATTGAGTTTGAAATGACTGAATTGGGGTTGCTAAGGTATTTTTTGGGCATAGAAGTGAAGCAAAAATAAAATGGCATTTTTATCTTTCAAGAAAAGTATGTTGCAGACATTTTAGAGAGGTTCAATATGTAGAACAACTCAAATTGTCATGGGGTTGAGGTTGAGCAAGGAAGATTGTAGTAGTAATGTAAATCCGTCATTATACAAAAGTATACTGGGAAGCCTAATGTATTTGACCACAACTAGGCCTGACATAATGTATGCAGTGAGTTTGGTGTTAAGGTTTATGGAGACACCCAAGGAGACACATTGAAAAGTAGCCAAAAGGATTTAAAGTATGTCAATGGGAAAAAGGAGTATGGCGTCTTGTACATCACAACAAAATCTTTTAGGTTGGTTAGTTACAATGATAGTGACTAGGTAGGAATTTTTGATGACAGAAAGAGCATATCAGAATATGTTTTTCATTTGGGTTCAGGAGCCATTTCATGAGCTTCCAAGAAGCAACCAATAGTGTCATTGTCAGCAGCAGAAGTTGAATATGTCGTCACAATAGTAGGAGCGTGTCAAAAAAATTCGATGAGAAGAATGTTGAGGGATTTATGCCATCAACATGATAGAACAAAAAATATTTTCTGCGACAATAGTTTAACAATTGCACTATAAAAGAATTATGTTTTTCGCAAGAGTACAAAGCACATTGATGCTAAATATATTTTCACAAGAGAATTAGTTAACAATGGTGAGATTGCATTGCAACATTGCAGGTCATAAGAACAATTTACAGGCATCTTCACAATTCCATTGGCACGTCAAAATTTTGTTTATCTCATAGATTGTTTTGGAATGGCCAATGGTGGAAATTTCGATTAAGGGGGAGTGTTGGAAAATTAATTTAAACTACCACATTAAATGAATTGGCAGCAGCCATGCCTCAGTAAATGTTTTGCAGGTTGCAGATTGAGTTTGCAGGCAAGGACATGTGTTAAATGAAGTTAGGTTTCATATTGGGTTTGCAAGAAAGGAGATGTGTTAAATGAAGTTATGAACAAGAGGAAAATCACCCATACCGCAACAAATTAAAGAATCAAATTCAAATGGAAATTTAATTCATGGTTTGGTAAAAGCTTATGGGAAACACAATTTTTTTTTTTTTGTATAATCACCCATGATGTGTATTAATTCACCCATGCGTTGAATTAATTTTTGACTTTGTCCTGTATTAATGTCTTAGATATATATGTTTTAAATATACATGTATGGTTCTCTTAGATTATGAATTATTGGCAGAAGTAAGTCTAGAAAGGCAAGCGAAGAAAATCCTGGAGCGAATTATTTTTTACTCTGTCCTGTATTATTGTCTTACATATATATGTTTTGAATATACATTTATGATTGTTTTAGATTAAGAATTAGTTGTTAATCCCCACTTCGAGTTTGATTTAAGAAAAATCATGTAATGGAAGATTCAAAACGGTTAACGAACATGGGTGCCGTGGGAACCGAATCCTTCATTAAAATATTTGCAGTTTGATTTGTGGTTGTAGTTGTCTGTACATTCATATGTGCAGACCGTGTCAATTGATGAAGTTTAATGGTTCTTTATAGTTTTTGATATATATATATAATTGGAAAAATAATGGGTTGTCAAAACCTTGTGCTAAAAAACTACAATGATAAATTGATTATTTTACTTCAATTTTCTTTTAATTATTTTATTTTTATGTAATTGAAAGAATTGAAATGTTTACATAATATGACACGGCATTATAATATCTCTTCCATACTAGGCTAGAGGTGGGTGGTATGGATTTAACCTCCACAAAATATTTTAGAATATTCATAGTGGTATACACATTGAGAAATATCTCCAAAGTAGTTATGTCCCTTTTGACCCTTTTATTTAAGTTAATTAATCAAAAAAATTTCATATGAACAAGTATCATTTGAACTGAGTTATGATATTTTGGGTGTCTGGTATTGCTAATTCATAATATTGGCACATGGTATTCTAACAAAACTTTTTTACAAATTAACAATCTCCATAGGAATTATCTTCATTTCCCAAACCAAACTATCTGCAAAATGCAAGACCATACAAATAATTACTTAAATTAAATGACAAAAATTACTTGGTTAGAGGATCATGCACAAAAGAAAAAAACACCAACTTCAAAAATCTTGTAGTAATCTAATGACTCATTATTGACTCTTAAAAATTGATCTCAATTTATTCATTGAGATTGTGTACTCTTTGATTTTGGCTTGACTTTCTACAAACCCTAATCAAACATCTATAATTACTTGAATCCAATTTCAAACCCTTTGATTTGAAAGAGTTTACCAAGAATATGGGTGTAAGTGCAACTGAAAAAGGCGTAATCCCTTCTTATTTCATTCTATCAAAAAAATTAAGGGCACTTGATTCTCCCGAATTTGTCGGCAGAAAAACATCCTTGTGACAAGAAGAATAAAAAATCGCCACAAAAACCCATAAGGAAAAAAGATTACATTTGATAGCCCATTCATGTTCTGCAGCCATTGAGAACCCAAAAAATGACTTATGAAAAAAAAACATCAATGTAAAAATGACAATGGTTCTAGACAGATTCAACATAAATGTTGTTTCTCTTGCTTTTTTTGGACAAGGAAGACCTTTTCCCCATCTAGTGCTTTCAAGAGATAAACAAACACTTTAAAGGTTGAAATGGAAGCTTCTTCGATGAGGCTAGTGGTGATGACCATGGCAGTTAGTATGATGCGACTTGACCACTTTCGAACCTGACAAACGATACTTGGTTACCGGACTAGCCAAGACAAGATCTAAACATTTTTTGCATTAAGATGGAAATGATACTTAGATTCCTTTTCTTGCATGGATGAATCAGGAAAGGGATAAAGAATATTTACAACCTTATTTTGTATATAATTGGCCACTGAGTATGGATGAGGACCTTATAATTTTGTACACAACAGATATCGAATTTTGATTTTCTTATGCAAACCTTAAAATTCATAAAGGAAGTATCCTCTTCTCACACGGATATATGAGTAAAGGTTTAAAGAATTTTTATAGCCCAGTCTTTGTAAAGAACGAGCCTATAGGTATAGATAGAGCCTTGCCCCAGCACAGAAGTGATAAAAAATATGGGAGCAATGGTTTTCCCCTGCAAATAAAACCCTTGTCCTAAAATAAAGGCTGGGAGTTATTTAGAAAAAAAATTGAAAAAAAAATTGTACATGAGAATTCTATTATAAAGGATAGAGCGAGAGAAATTTCATCAGATTCCAGAGGCTTTCCATTGGCCTTAAATGTAGTTCTTAGAGCCATGAGTTTCATAAATATTGAAGATGAGTGGATCCTAGCTTTAAATTCGATGAGAAGGAGAGATTATTTTGTCCCAACAACTCTCGGGGCCATTGACGCAAAGTTGTATCAAGTGTTAGGATGGAGTTACGAAATATTTTCAAAATCCCATCTAAATATTTTCTTTCTAAATTGTCTAATATTTTTGGAAGATAAAGAAATTGTTGTGGAGATGCTGGTGCAGGTGTGGGACACCGAAGGGTTGCTCAAGAAGTCAGGGACACCTTCATCAATATCTCGAGACTATTCCTTCCAACTACCTTGGCCTATGATGATAAAATGGTTGAACATCCTCCAATCCAACGACGCAAAGTGATGATAGGTGGGCGGGAGGGAAGTTATTCCAAAGGGAACCCCTTACGTCGTAAATATGTTTAAAGTCACTACATAATAAACAAATGGTTAAAATATTCCCTCTTGTTGATTTTATTTATCATGTTTGTGAAGGATATATTCTTGGTAAGAACCATAAAAACTCCTTTCTAGTTGAAAAAACTTGGAAAGGAAACATAGAAACCATTAGAGCTGGTACTTGTAGATATATGTGGTCATATGAAAATTTTGTGAGTTAAAAAAAAATATTTTGTTATTCTTGTGGATTATTTTAGTATAATAACCATGGGAGCTTCACTCAATGAACCTCTAATATATCATGTGTGATCATAGCATATTAAAAAATATCCTTAATGAGTACATATTGGAAAATTCCTCTAAAACTCATATTAATTACCCCCTACCAATATAAGCCCAATAAACCTTCCAAATTTAAAAACCCCCTACTTTCACTATATATTGTAGGTATCCATTTTTTCTTTAACATTTTTTATACCCCTTTATATTTTTTCATTAAATTTGAGCTCCGTTTTTTGTACTTTCCAATATAAAAACCTTTTTACCCCCTATATATCCCGCAATATAATATGTAATTTTTTCCTCATTATATATACCCCAATATGAACCCACGTGCTATATTATTTCTCTCACAATGAAGCCCCCATGATAATAACATAGCCGTATATCATTAAGAAAAAATTGATTCCATTTTTATCATGCAACTATTTAAATATGTTGAGAAGAAAAGTGGTTATGTTTTAAATACATTATAAATAAATAGAGATGAGAATTTACTTCTAAATTAGTATTGCAAAAAAATTATATTCAAAGGAAATTGACATATAGTATTACTCCTCAATAGAATGGTTCAGTAGAATTCAAGAACAATAAAATTGTTGAGATAACTAAGAGCATGTTAAAAAACTAAGTGTCTTCCAAAAACCTTTTGGGTTGAATCAATCGTGTTGTCCTTAATGGAAACCTACTTGATAAATATGTCAACATTACAATAAGAAGATGATTATGTAGTCCATAACAGATCCTACAGAAGTGATAATTAGAGACATGGCAGATCAGAGACAGATGAATATTGAATATGAAGTTTGGGAAAGTATATGCGAATCCTATGTAGAAGGGTCGCGTACATATGCAGATATTGTGAAGAAAAGCACGTACAAAATTTGCATGATGGTAACATGAATACTAGGGGATTTGACCATGCTATTGGCCCATATTAATGAGTGTGACAACACTTATTTGATCTCGTCAAAGAATACCAACGACATTACTCAGGGATTGGCATAAGGTATTGGTGAAAGCTAAAGTTACATAATAAGATGAAGATCAAAGTGTTAACTTGTGCAAGTATTATGTTTTATATGAATGATTTGATCTGAAATAGGGAGAAATAAGAAGACTCAGATCTGAAATACGTTGGCATGTATGCTTTATTGATTTAATTGTTGCAAATGTCTAATATTTATAAAACTTTGATAACATATGATCTAAAAAATTTATTCAAAAGTCTATAGTATTGATAGTCAAGGTTGCATAAAGTGAAATTGTGCTTGCAGTGAAAATTTTCAGATCTATACACATGTATGTTTGGGCATAATCATGTACATATGTGGATCCACCTATGAAGGGTCACGTATATTTTCTGTGAAATAATTTTCAATTTGTACAGATCTATACGTAGGTTTTGTACATGGAAAGTTTGTACATATGTTGATATTCCTTATGAAAGTGTGTACCATGGTTTGATATGCTGATTGATGCTTACAGATATGATGATTTATTTTTACAGTTGACGGTATCTAGTTACTTTTTGTTTTTTGTCGATGATTGATTTATCATGATTGATGTGACTTACTTAAATTTAATGGGACATAAGTGTGACTGAGTATATGATATGTAATTGGTTACGAAATCTATGATTGGTTCTATGATTTGTAACTGATGAAATGGTATATGAATGGTTTACTGAATAATGATTTAAGTATTCAATATTATGAGAATTGTACGTAAGGGTTATTCAGAGAGAGCACATACATACACGAGTCTCATTTAGTACAGTCGCATACATAATTTGATATTTATTTTTTTCTGTTGGGTTCTACATTCAGTGACTAATACTTCCTAATTTCAGCTCATTGACAGTTTGATAGTGTCTCAAATTCAATTATTTAGTTTGTTTGGGTTCAGGGTTGATATGGCTCCAGTTTGAAAATTTTGATGAAAGGTGGCCAACAGGTTGGTTTGATTATTGTTTGACAGATGGATCTAGTTTGAAACATTCAGAAAATAAGTTTACAAGGAGCTGAGGGTAGAAACCTTCAGAAAGGGGGTAGGAGCTCCCTTCCTGTAGGAGTTGGTAAACAAGCCCATCGGGTTGTATCTCCCTTCCAGTAGGTACTGGAAAATGAGAAAAGGTTGTAGCATTCTATAGGTGGGTTCTTGTATATTGGTTATAGTATGTGCCAGTACAATATTGTAAGAAGTTTTCCTTTATAATAAAAGAAGAAGACAGAGACGATGGCAGCAGTGGTTTTCTCCCACATTAGGTTTCTACCTAAAATCCATGTGTTTATGTACATGTTGATATGTTTCTTGTGTGTTAATGATATATCTGCTCTTTACTATTTCTTAATTAATGAATAATGAAGTAATGATGCTCTGGCTAAATATGAATAGTTAATGAAATTGATAAACTAGTTATATGGATGTGCGCAAGTTGCATTGATCACAGTCGTGTACATACACGCGTTTTTTTAATGACATTAGCATAGATAAATTAGAATAATAAATCAAAATTCAAGTGTGTAAAATATTGATTTACTCCCACCCCCCCTCCTCTCAAAATTTTTCCTAACACGTCGTTGCATTTCCTTATTTGATTGATATATAACCAACATGAAGCATGGAAAAAAAACTCCATACCACGCATGGAGTAAAATAAACTTGTTGTTTCTCATTTGATAGTCTTTGGTCGTATTATTTATGTTCATGTTCCTACTGAAAATATAAATAAAATAGATAATGAAGGCGTGAAACAAATTTTTATTAGTTATTGTAGGTAGACAAATGCTTATAGACTATATAATCTACAAAATGAAAAATTATTGGTTAGTTTTGATGTGTTTTTTTATGAAAAATGAATGGTAGTGGAATCAACATATGCAATAAGAAAATCAAAGAATTAGTGTACAAAAATATGAATCTTCTATTTCTACAAATCGAAACAATAGTATCCCAAACTATATCCACTATGTCTACTTCAATACAAGTCTTGTTTCAAGTCCAAATCCTCTTACAAAGATCCAATCCTTAAATGAAATTTAAGGATATACTAATTTTTCTTTAATATTGCAAATTGAAGTACAACCAAGATAGTTTGAAGATGTAAAAAAGAGGAAGCAGGATACAAAGAAATTGATGAGGAGATTGCATCATTTAAAAATGATGAAACATGGAATCTTTTGGATCCTCCTATTGAAAAATAAGTGATTGTGGTACAATGGGTGTACAAAAAAAAGTATTTAGTTGATGGATTCATATAAAAGCACAAATAAATTTTATTTCCTAAGGGATTCGCTTAGCAACAAGGTATAGAACACAATGAAACATATGCTCTTGTTACAAGATGGGATATAATAAGAATTTTTTAGCATTTAATATCATTGGTTGTGTTATCCATTTGATAGGAAATCAACCTTTTTTAATGTTGTATTAAATGAATATGTATATATTTAGTATCCCCAAGGATATGTAATTGTAATAAATGAACACAAAATCTACAGTTTTGAAAAGGTTATTTACAGGCTTAAACATGCTCTTAGAGCATGATATCTATGGGTTGTTGGGAAATTTTCCAAAGTTTCTTTTCTTTGAATGCACACAAAAAAAGAAAGATTTGAAGGCCCATGGATGCTTTGATGCATGTGGTGATCAGATTGATTATCAGTTAGAAACTCATTCGTAGGGGAAATGTGACCTCCAACATAATACGAAGCATATTCTAGAATCTCTAGTTTGGTCATTAATCATTTTAATTTGGGTTTGTTCAATTCTGAATTTCCTAATCACATTTTTTAATTCAAAAATCACCCATACTTTGTTTCTAGTTAAATTTCCCTTCTCAATGGTTGTTAATTTTGGTCGGGGGAAGGTTGTTCATTTTTCCCTAGTGATCTCTTTACCTTTTTCTCTTTCCCATCTCGATTCCCTTTCTACCCCTTCTCCCCTGTTTTATCTTGAAAGAACCATATCTGATCTCTTTTAGTTCTTTCCTATTTCACCCTCAATTTTCCTTATTAGCCCTTGCAAACTCCTTCCCCCCTCATTATTTCTTGATATTTTTATTCCCTGTCACCCTCCTTACTTAAGCTCTGACTCTATTTCTAGGCATCAAATATTTTCTCATTTGTAAAAGGGAAGGAGAGGATTCTTGGGTCAATCCCATTCCTTTGACCCTATTTCTTTCTTCCCATCAAACCCAGGCCCAAGAAGTAGCTCAAACAACAATGGAGAATTACAGGGATATCATCCCTATAATTGTCCAAAGGATTATTTTAGATGTAGAAGAGAAAGCTAGACAATTTGGATGTTATGTTTCGGATAAAAATGTTGACTGGGAAACTATGGAGTAAATACTAGATGTGGGGAACTCCACCAGAGCTAGAACATCCTCCTATATGAAAATCGTCATTCTATTGTGCAACAGGAATTGGTTATTTGTGTGGAAACACTAATGGACATAGTTGAGAAGCTCAATGGGAAAGTCACGAATCTTGCCAAGAACTTAATTTACCTTGAAATTTCCTCCTTATACAATGACAATGAGCCACAACCACTAGTTTAAGCAGATTCTCAGTGAATTGAATTTCAAACGAGCAAGTCACTTTAAGGAAAAAAAATTCATTTTTTAATTTAATTTCTCTTATATTCTTTTTTATTATCTATCAAATAGAAAATAAAATCAGTAATCATAAAACTTTGAACTTACACTAAAACTCTAGTTTCCAACCAATAACATATGATAATCATTGAATAGTCGAACTTAAAATAATAATAATAATATTAATAATAAATAATAAATAAAAATAAATCATATAAAGCGTTTTAGTTCACAACTTCATTCTAATTAAAGTTTGAATTTGACTATTTCTTAAATCACAAATATGGTAATGATTCATCATTAATATTTAGTTCACAACTTCATTCTGATTAGAATTTGAATTTGACTATTTCATCATGGAAGGTAATGATTCAACATTAATATTTATGCCGTAAGGCGTCACTATTTGAAAACAACACCCCTGTTGCCTTGTTGTCCTTCGTGTGCATCCTTCTATATTTTTTTAGATGATTAAATTTTCCTTGCCTGTTGATTTGAACTCGTTACTTATTCGCAAGGTGGCAACAGATCTGGCATTAGTTCTAAGGCATGGATCCAATTTCCCTCATCAAATCAAGTTAGTTATTAAAGTTTGTTATGAGATTGATCAATCCATCCTCACCCTACCCACTCGCATTTGCCATTTGTCGCACATATGCTTCTGTTGGTCTTTGATGTATGGAACAATTTCTTTTTTTTCAATTGATAATGATGTCATTGAAAGACTTTCCATTTCCGTACATCCATGAAACCAATATGAGGGTTCACTACCATCTGCTGAGATTGCATAATCAACATTTGATTCAAAGCAACTAAAATTTGGCTTTGGAATGCTCTTTCTCCTATGCGTAGATCTCCACCCTATCTCTTCATTTCTGGTGAATTTTCTTTGAGACCTGTCATGATTTAGTGGTGTTACAAAATGTTCATCTGAAAGAGAGTTAGCACTCCACTCTGACTCTTCATTTCTGGAGGTTTTTCTTTGAGACCTGACACGTTTTGGTGGTTTTACAAAACATGCATCTAAAACAGAGTCAGAACGGTCCACATAAATGATAGATTTATGTGATGCTGATGTTGTTTTCCTTCGTTTGGTAGCAATTTTTTGCGGTGCAGTGTTTCTTTTCTTCTTCTTTTAGACAAATCCTTTACTTATAAATGCCCTTTTCTTTTTTGTCTTTAGCTTCTGAGTGCCTGATATCTTGGATTTTATTACTCATTTTGTTTTGGAGTAGTTGCAGCTACGACTCAAGAAAGGATTTGATGTTGAAAACAAATATGGCAAAGATTACTAATTTAGCAATGATTTAGTCTTTATTAGGAAATTTTCTTTTAATTTAGTCTTTGTTTAGTTAGAATTGATAGGCATAATTGTTTGAATCCCGATGCACCGATCCTATTTTATGAATTAGAAGAATTACACGGCTTTGTAATTAGTTGAGAGTTGGTTTTTAGTTGAGCCATAGAAAAATGGGCATTTAACTACACCAGGTTTCGTATTGATACTTCAGTATTACTTACCCAATAGATTGGCCCCATTGCGCCTTTGGGAAAAAGGAAAGTTTCAGTAAAGTGGTTTGTAAATCATTATCATTCTAAGTTGTAATAGATGTTTCTTCATTTTTGGTTTAGATTTTTTCTACTTTGGCAACCAAACTGATCATTTCCATGTGAGATATGTACATTTTCGTGAGGTGATTTTACATGTTTTTTTGAGTTTGAGTGGAGCATTAAAAATAAAAAGAAGTTTGGATAAATGCAAGAAGAGGAAATGGATGTTCACATTCACAAAAACCATGTCCACAAAGCCTTTTATTATCTATGATGCGAAGTATCCCATAAATATTAACGAATTAAAATTCTGCAAACTCGTTACGCTTTAGAATTTTTTTGGGGATTACTTTTATTCTATATAAATAAGATTTTGTTCTTGTATTTTCATTTATCAGCATATATTATTATAAGTATGGATTTAATATAAGTTAAGAGAGATTAAATTTCTTTAAGTCTAAACTTTTGCAGAATTCAAAATAGAATATTACTTTTTATTGTTTAAATTGTAATTTTGAATGCTAAATAGAATATATGTAGGACTAAATAAATATTGGAATGAATTGCAAGTGCCATTTTCATTATAAATTTAAACAATGGTCTAGATAAGGTTGGTGCCTTTGTAGATTTATATGTCACATTAAATTACTGTACACTTAACCCATAATTCCAATGAAACTATAAGAACAAGTTGTAAATAACTGTAAATAAGTCGGTAACTATTGTAATGTTGAAATACAATAAATAAGTGTGTAACTATTAAAATGTTGAACTTTAATGAATGGAAATATAAACTATTCATTTTGGAGAATCTTTCATTTTGATAGCAACTTCCTCTCAGGTTATTCAACATTGAGAACTTTTGAAGTAGGATTTTGTCCTTGTATTTTCATTTATTAGCATTTATTATTATAAGTATGGATTTAATATAAGTTAAGAGAGATTAAATTTCTTTAAGTCTAAACTTTTGTAGAAGTCAAAATACAATATTACTTTTTATTGTTTAAATTGTAATTTTGAATGCTAAATAGAGTGTATATAAGACTAAATAAACATTGGAATGAATTGCAAGTGACATTTTCATTATAAATTTAAATAGTGGTCTAGATAAGGTTCGTGCCTTTGCCTTTGCAAGAACAAGTTGTAAATAAAGTAACTGTAAATAAGTGGGTAACTATTATAATGCTGAACCATTGTAAATAAGTGTGTAACTATTATAATGTTGAACTTTAGTGACTCACAATAAACTATTCATTTTGGGGAATCTTTCATTTTGATAGCAACTTCGTCTCAGATTATTCAACATTGAGAACTCTTTTGAAGTAGGTTGCTATTTATTTGAATTTATCTTTTTGGCTCTCTCAGATGCTACATATAGTAGTCGTTGTCTAATGGTGGCCTCATGTGAACCTCATCTCAAGAAGCTAGGAAAGAGGAGGGGGATTAAGGGGAAGTAATCCCTATTCTCTTTCTTGTAGAGTTTTTGAGATTTTAAGTTGTATTTTATTTGTGCTTTAGGCATTGTCTTCACATGTATTATATGATGCAATTTTCTTCCATTGTTAAATATGGTTAGAGCTAACAGTATAGATTTTAGACTAAAATGAAGTTTAGATTTCCAGCTGTTAATAAGATCACGTGTCCATAATTCTGTGGTGTTCTCTATATGATCGGACTTCGATAGTTGTTTATGCTCTTTTTCGGCTATGCTCATTTTTTCAATGTTTCTTTTTCAATAATGATTCAGATTGGACACTCAGTCTATTTGACATAGTTGTGTCACTTTTCTGGTTATCACACTCTTCATAGATCAATTATTTGACACACAATTCTGTACTTAGCAACACATTTCTATTAATTCTACATAGCATTGTTTGTTGTTGTTAACGGTGATTCAATTGTCAATAGTTGTTTCAAAGAATTGTTTTATGTATCTTGCATTTGGAGAGCAAATTATTGCAGATTGAACATGCTTTTTTCTATAACTTTGCTTTTAATTACAAATAAAAATTGGGACAGGGCACAATCTTTTTTCTTGCCTTTATTAAAATTGACCAAAATCACTACAAATATCTTGCTTAACAACAATTGGATCTATTTAAGAATCTTAAGGCGTTTACTTTACAACATATGATGATAGTGCAATTGCTAGTTATAATTAATTAAAATATGATCACTTAATTTCAACCATCAATTTTTATACAATCCACTTAATAAAAGCTAATCAACATCCTTATTCTGATTATTAGACAAATTTAGAAAAATATGTAATTGAGATAAATAATTTTATTATAAATTTTAATAAATATTTTTATTTTGATTAATTAATAAATTTTTAAATATTAAAAAAAATAATAAATTTTAAAATATTCTAAAAATAATTTGTAATGAAGATAAATATTTTAATTAAATCGACAACGAAGCCAAATATCAAGAGCAAGGTTAAACATTTGACCTTGTTACTATTCGTTGATACTCCCAAACCCACATTCTACTATAAAATTCTTTGAAGTGACTATTTTATAATGAATATTTTTTAATAATGTGGTATCCACTTCGTATGTGATCATGTTTTAAGGATGAAGATATTGTTTGTGGGTTTTTCAAGGAAAACTATGTAGATATTTTTATAATTAGCTTTTAGGATAATTTATTTAGCTAGAAATTTGTTTCATAAGTTATCTTTAACTTCATGAACTTTAATCAAATAAATTTTAATTATAAATTATAAATTATATTTTATATAATTATATTTAACATTTAAAAATAAAATAAAATTATATTTTATATAAAAATCTTAAAATGAGATTTGGGATTTTTTTAATAAATAAAAACAAGTTTTTAAAGAATCAAATTTAGATTTTTTTTCCTTTCTTAAAATTTGATAGATAGCATTGGTCTTAATAGAGGTTAATGGATGGCAACCATAACCTTCATCATCATTTATGTTTGTCATTTTATTTTGTTTTTAAAAAAAAAAACAAATTTTATTTGAAAATTGAAAATTAATTTATATATTTTTAATTTAACATTCTTTTATTTTTTATTTTTTAAGTGCTTAATTTTAAATTATTAAAATAATATATAATTTTAAACATATCAAATTTTAAAATTGTTTTAAATTAAAAAATTAGAATAGTAATAAATAAATATAATTAGTTTTGGTATTTTTTTAATAAATAACCATCATTTTATTTTGGAAAGAAAATATATTATATTTGAAAATTGAGAATTAACCTATATATTTTTAATTTAATATTTTTATTTTTTTATTTTTCAAATATTTAATTTTAAATTATTAGAATAATATATAATCTTAAATATACAAAATTTTAAAATTATTTTAAATTAAAAAAATTAGAATCATAATTAGTCTTAAGTATTTAATTAATTGACCAGATTAAAGTACATTTATTATATTAAAAAGTGAAAGGTTTAATTTTATTTATTCCTCGAGATTAGATTCCATGATTAAGCCATCAAGAAATCATTCTTTTATCATTATTTGAAGTGGATCTAGATCCAATTAATATTCATTACCAAAAGAGTCTTCAAAATAATAACGCTGAAGGAAAAAAAGCTATCTTGATCACCAACTACGATTCTAAAACTTTGACCATTTATAAAAACAAGTGTTCTCATCCTCTTACCATTTAAATTAGAGCAAGAACCAACTATGTTACGATATTTTAAATTCCGTGTAATTTGGAGCAAAATTTGGGGCAAGATGAAGAATAGCCAAATAAAATTTTAGGAAGTTGTTTGTTTAGGAGTAGAAATTTAAGATGGCTAAAAGTGGTTGGAATCTGAGATTTTTTTTTTAAGAAATTTGATAATAACAGTGTTTGAATCATATTTTTGATAGTAGAAATAAATTCAACACCTTCAAAAATCTCTAAAACAGTCAAAATCTTAAAATTTTATAACCTAGATTTATAAAATAAAATCTTCTATAACAAAAAACAAACTGAATGAAAAAACGACAAGTGGGCAGTATCTCCAAACAACTCAATAATACACGTCTATATATATATTTCAACAACTATAAAGAATTATTAAACTTCGTTAATTGACACGATCTGCACATATGAATATACAATAGACGACTGCATACACAAATCAAACTGCAATTATTTTAATGAACGGCACCCATGTTCGTTAACCGTTTTGAATCTTCCATTACGTGATTTTTCTTAAAGCAAACTCGACGTAGGGGTTAACAAATAACAGGGAAAGTTTTATAGTTGTTCATATTGTACATAGACTTTTAGGGCTTAATGTGTAAATAAATTGAAAAGTCTCCCTTGTCCATGTTGGAATTTAATTTTCAACTGCCCAGAAAACTCAGCAGAAGGCAGAATTAATTGGAAAAGACTGAAAGGCGGCAGAGTTAAGTCTGATGGCAAGTTGAAAAGCGACGGTCTTGAATGCAGAAGCGTCGGAAGAGCTGCGTCCTATCTGCAGGAACAACCATATTAGTCATCCATCGAACGTATTTAACACGCAACAGTGTTGAGGCGGCAGCGCAGTGTTGAACCGGTTCAACGGCAGCGCAGAGACGAGGCGGCAACCAATTCCGCGGGGGTCAGAGAAGTCGAGCAGGCGGAGTAGTGGACACCACGGAGCTGCTGACGTCATCAGCGGGGGGCCCACACAAATGCGCTCACAAGACTTAGGGTTAATATTATTTGCCCATCGCATACGTTATAAACCGATAGTTGGTTTTATGTTTTAGTTTTAATGTTATTTGTTTTATTTTTAATATATGCGACATGAGTATGCACCGATAGTTGGTTTTATACTTTTATTACCTTTCAACTTACTTACACTATTGAGTTCCATAATTTTGTGGAGAAAATTTAGTCTTTTATTCCATTTCAACCTACTTACACGGTTGAGTTCCATAATTCAAATTTACACTTTTATTACATTTACACGGTTAAGCTCCATAATTCTCTATACCTTATTTACAGTTTTATCCAAAGATGCTTTATTCAACAGTGAAATTGACTGGCAAGCTTTGTTTTATTCGTTTTTCTTATTGATAACGTTGATTGACGGGAATGGATCAACCTCTCATGTCCGTCACAAAGATAAAGACAATGGCCCAACTTCAACTTCCAGGAATATTCGTAAATTGTCTACTGCAACTATAGACAATTATATATATTAATTCCCTTCCTCTCCGTTCAAATATAGCATAAATGAGCAGCAATCCAATTCATTCATTCAATCGATATATTCATTCAATCGATATATCAATATATCCATTGTTCTCAAAAGTTAAGGAGTCGAAATTAATTTGGAGCTAAAGGCTTAATTTGAGTATTATTAGACCATGGCTACTACTTACGCGAAGCCGCCACCAGTCGATGGCAAAATGATTACCATACTCAGTATTGACGGAGGAGGGGTTCGTGGGATTATCCCGGCAGTTATCCTCGAATTCCTGGAGGAAAAGCTGCAGGTAATGATTTTAATCTACTCCTCTTGTAAAATCTTATGATGACTCCTTTTTTTTATAAAATATCATCCTTCTTGCAGCCAAATATAATTATAAGTTCTGTAACAGGAATTGGACGGCCCAGGCGTAAGTATAGCTGATTATTTCGACTTAATTACTGGAACCAGCACGGGAGGATTGGTCACTGCCATGTTAGCCGCCCCAAATGACAACAATCGTCCATTGTTTCCTGCTAAGGATATTGCAAAGTTTTATTTGGATAATTGTCCTCTTATTTTTCCACCTACAACGTTAGTAAAATATTTTGTTTGTTTGGTTAAAAAATCAACATATATTATTTTAACCAGCAACATCAATATTGAATCAATAGACAATGAATTGTTACAGAGGTTTGCTGCAATCCACAATAAAGTATCTAAGTGGTCCCAAATATTCTGGTGATTACCTGCACAAAATCATGAGAACCTATTTGGGGGATACACGATTACACCAAACCCTAACGAACATCGCGATTACTGCATACGACATCAAAATACAACAACCCGCAATCTTCACCACTTTTAAGGTAATGTTTCTATGATCTGTGTAATACAATTAATCTAACTTTGAATTAAAGATCCACGCGAGTTAGAGTGATATATAGTAATTAATTTCATTTAATCCAGGCCAAACAGGACGAGTTAGAAGATGCATTTTTGGCCGATGTCTGCATTGGAACCTCTGCAGCTCCAACATATCTTCCTGCATACTACTTTCAAACAAAAGATTCCTTGGACAATACCAAAAGCTTTAACCTCATAGATGGGGGAGTTGCAGTGAACAATCCAGTATATATATATTCTCCATCTCTGAATGGTGTAATTATGATTTGAAACCAGATTTTGATTTTTTTTTAAGGAGGTTGTGTGATTTGGTGTTTTATATAATGTGTGTTGCAGACGATACTTGCAATAAACCAAGTGACTCAGCAAGCTCTCATAGGCCGTCCAGATTTCTTAGTGCCAACGTCTAAAGCTCGCGTGAGTTATAAACCTATATTTTTGTTTATAAGTCAGAAATATTCATTATATTTCACCTTTGAATGAATTAAGTAAGTGGAGTGATAAGTAAATGTGTTTTAAACAGGATACTACCAAGTTTCTGGTGCTTTCCCTTGGAACCGGGCAGAAAATTGCTAGTTACAACGCCATTGACGCTGCAAAATGGGGACTGCTTAAATGGTTATCCAACGACGGTAAAGTGCCGATAACTGACATGTTTCAGCAAGCGAGTGCAGATATGGTGGACCTTTACGCATCGGTCGTATTCCAAGCCTTTAATTCCGAGAAGAACTATTTAAGAATCCAGGTCCTTCCCTTCTTCCCTCTATCAATAATTTCGTCGTATGGTTGTTTAGAGATTGGAACCTTATATATTAGCATACCCTCCATATCCGAAAGGTCTAACAAATTGTATAATTGGAATCAGGTTGAATTGTCAGGAGTTACAAGCTCAACGGATCTCTCAACTAAGAAGAATCTGGAAGAGCTGGTGAAGATAGGGAAAAATCTTCTGGACGCTCCTGTTTCAAGAATGAATATAGAGACCGGTGTCTCTGAACAAATGACTGGTGAAGGCACCAACCGGGATGCATTGACTAGGTAACCACATGGATTTCTTTTGAATGTCCAGAGACAATACTGAGAACAATGAATAGCATTTGAAAGATTCACATAAGCAGTAATCATATATTTTTATGGGTTGGGTTCGGATGTTGATATAATTGAGATGATTCTGCAGATTTGCGAAGGCGCTCTCTGATGAAAGGAAGCTACGATTAGTCGAGGCTTAGTAGCCTAATTGGCTGAGAAAGGGTTTTTTTAGCGAGCCTTCATATGTTCATCTCACCCAAGTGCTAAACCCGAGCTATGACATCTGAGTTGACTAAGGAAGCGAGGCTACTCATGGCCTTCCACAAGTTCCACTACAAATAGGGTCTGCATCTGAATTGGAGACATTCAGCATGTTAAATCTTGTTCGTCGATTTCGATAGTTCAAATTGAAAACCCTAATTGATGCATTGCTTTATGTACCCATATGTTTCTTTTTTTGTTTTATAATTCGTTTGGAGTATTTTCAACTCTTTTTTTTGCCACGCAAGAAAAAAACAGTTTTTTCGAATGAAGTAAAAGATCTTTTCCAATATCCGCCCGTCAAATTTTCATATATTGGTGATATTATTATTGTGTGTATTTAATATATATAGATAAATTAATATTAATGGTTTTTTACATATATAGTTATTTGATTTATTTTTTTGTAATATATATATTATTGGCGAAACAATGGATTGTTAAACCTTGGGCTAAAAAACTACAATGATAAAATGACTATTTTATTTCAATTTCATCTTAATTATTTTATTTTTATTTTTATGTAATTGAAAGAACTGAAATGTTTACATATAATATCTCTTTCATACTAGGCTAGAGGTGAGGTAGATGGTATGGACCTAGCCTCCATAATTTATTTAAAAAATGTCATATGAACAAGTAGCATTTGAATTGACTTATGAGTTTTCAACCGTGTGCTATTTCTAAGCCATAGTATTTTATAAATTAAAAATTTTCATAGGAAAGTGAGATAACCCTCCATAGTCAAGAATCTTTTATATATATCTGTGGGGTCTTTGATAGAGGATGATTGGGTTCTTTGTTTTGACACTCCTTAATGTGAAGTCACCTGTTCAATTCCTAATTTGGAGGTGGGTCCCTTGTCCCACAAAGAAGGGGGTAAGAATATCTTACCAATGCATAGATTTACCTCATTAACCATGTATAAAAAGGTTATGGGTTAACTTTAACTTGAGCAAAAAAAAGGAATTACACTTCTTATTGTAAAATGGACCATTTTGCTATATAAAATTTGTTTATAAATAAATGAATGTTATAAAGAATCTATTTTTTTACGTTTATTAAAAGTCAATGGAACCTAGCAAACTTTGTAATTACTCTGCATATTACTTGAAATAATAAGTCGTGGATAAAATGTCTTATTGTAATAACACAATTAATAATTTTTTTTATCTATGACTTTGTTATGGATAATTTTCTTTTGATATGACTTTGTTATGAGTTGTCTAGTTAGCCATGAAGAGAAAGGAAAATATTGCAACATGATAGCAACAATTGATAGCTCCACTTGGAAAATAAGGACACCACAACATGATAGCAACAATTAATAGCTCGACCTGGAAAATAAGGACACCACAACATGATAGAAACAATTGAGAGCTCGACTTGGAAAATAAGGACACCACAACCAATAATTTAGAGGCTTAAATTAAAAATATGTTACATGAGTGTTGTGTAGAATTGAATTTTGAAAGAATTATTAAGATAATTGTGTTAATATTCCATTAAATACTCAATACATGTATATTCCAGTTACATATCATGTCACTTGATATTGTAGCTCTAAACAAAATGTTTAAAGTACAAAAAAGAATGAAACCTTAATTCAAATAAATACATACAAATGTTTCAAATGAATTGTTTCAAAAAAAATTCTCAGTGTCATGGAGTATATGTTTTGTCTATTCTATTTTTTTTTCTTATTCTGCATTTTCTGCCAAACTTTTGTTTAGCCTCCACAACCAAATATTACAAGAATTTTCAAGTCATTATGGATTTTTGTGTTTAAAAACGGTGAATGGTTACATTATTCTATCTTGATTTCAAGCCATTATGTCTTTTTGTCTCTAAAAATGATAAATGGTTACATTATTCCATCTTAGGTTATTGAAATAATTTATAAGATTTTTAATCTATCTCACAAACTATTTCAAGCCATTATGGCTTTTTGTGTTTAAAAATGGTGAATGGTTACATTATTCTATCTTGGTTTCAAGCCATTATGAATTTTTTTAATCTAAAAAAGGTGAATGGTTACATTATTCCATCTTAGTTTTTTAAAATAATCTATGAGATTTTTAGTCTATTTCGCAAACTATTTATAAGGTGATTGATTAATCTATTATTCATAAATTTTTTAATCTGTAAATTATATATTTCTTTTTATAAAATTATAATGTTCCTATATATTAGTATATTTTGAAATTATTTAAAAATAAAGTTATTATTTTTATAATTGTTAAGTTAAATTAAGGGATAATGTTAACTTCTGATTATACTAAAATGATGTTTAATAATATTGAAAGTATTCCAAATCTATTTATACATGGGTTTGAATTTTCATGCACTCTCTATGTATTTTGATACATTGTATATACCCCACAAGTGGGAAACACGGGAAATCTCATTTAGAAATGTGATCACACATTATAAATAGTTAAGATTTTCTTGTGTTTTTTACATTTTGAAATTTGATTTTTTTAATTTATATTTAAAAAAATTAATTTAATAAATATTAAATTTATTAATTTAGGTTATTTTTATTATATTAAGATATATGAATTCAAATTTTAAATCTTAACTACTTTTTAGGATATACTTTTCAAGCTTTAGAAATTTCATTCTTAAAGGTCAGGATACCAAAAAGATCACTAGAATGGATCTGAAGGGGACAAACACATCAGCGTTTACCAACAACAACATTTGTTTTAAATGAGAAAGAAAGAATCTTTTTTTCCTAAAGATTATTTTTTCAATAATATAAGGTGTATACAAATGAATAGAGATACCTCGACCTAAATTATTATTTAAGATTGATTTTCCTTAAACCTTTTTTATAGAAAAAACTTTTGTTGTTTTTAGAATAAATTTAAAAAAGGGAAACACTTAAGTGTACTAGAAAAATTTGAAAAGATGGGCCTTAGACTTATTTTTGAAAGTTATTTTCTTAAAATGAGAGGTCTATGATATTTTCAAGTTGGGAGGATCACAATTGTTATTGTATCAAGTTGGGAGAATTGCAACTGTTATTGTATCATACTTATTAGAGAAATTTTGAGGTCTAAAATGGGCCTCCTAAGAAAAATGTACAACCAGAATAATTTTTATGAGAACTAATAGGATTCAATATGATGATGTCAACCATGGGGGATGATTGGCCATTTTTTGAGTAAAAAGGAAAAAAAATTAAAAAACAATAAAATAGTAAAACTGTTTTTTGAACTTGTATTTTCAACTTATCTCCCTAAGGTTTTACTCAAATTTCAGGTGGGAGTACTCGTTGGATGTAAAATTACATTATTCATCGAAGGAGTACCCATGTTGCATACTTTTTATGGACCTTGCTACACGAAGAATGAGAATTACATAAAAAAAAGGTAATTGTAATCATTTTTTTCATGTATTTCTCATTTTTCGTGTAGTAGGGTCCATTGAAAGTATGCAAAATGGGTACTCCTTAGATGATGAATCAAATTCGACATCCAACGAGTGTTTCCGCTCAAAATTTGAGTAACTCATAGGGAGATAAATTGAAAATACGAGTAGAAAAATAGTTTTTTCCTTTTTCCCTCTAAAATTGGATGATGTAATCTAATATTATTTTATTATTTCCACTATTACTTTATAACTTCCTTATGAGGCTCATTTTAAACCTCAAAATTTCCCTAATATTTTCATTTTGGGAAGAAGTAATTGTTGTAATGGCACGATTTCCATACTTGATGGAAGTATTTCCACCAAAAATTCAAGTTATTTTAATTATGCAAGATGATCCACTTAAAAAAACAAACAAAGATGACCTTCAAAAGAAATGTATGCATAGATCCGAAAACCTTCAAATGAATATTTATATTTTTTATATGTTGTTTATGCATATCCAAATAGAAAGTTTCTAAGGTATTATATAAGCATGCAGGAGATAGGAGGCCAATGAATGCCACGAGATTGTAGATAAGGTTGGGATTTTGGCATCTGGCTCTATTAAATTTATTTCGTGTCGTTACAGGGCCCTCCTTGCTCCTAACTGCTCGTTCTCCATCTATCCACACTTGAAGGTGAGTCGTTATTGTAATTCCTAATTAAGGAACCCAAGCATTCATTTCTATATTCAGTGACTCTTAAAATAGAAGGTGGGAATCCTCTTATTAAGGGGTAACTGGAATCCCGATTAATGATTTCGATTTTGAAATGTGTGGATTTCCAGCTAGGGATGCCTTATGTTATCAGTTGGGAAAATGCAAGGTGTGGGCATTGTTGGAATTCTAAACCATCCTTGTAGTTTGAGTACAACAACTGCTTTTGGAACGATTTCAAAATTTCGATCAATTCCTTCATATGGCCTCATGCTTTGTTTTTGCAAGAGATTCCTGATGGTGTGTTGGACATAACCATTTAACATGCCGTTAGTGGGAAAATTCAGGTAGTCAATTATGTTTTTAATCAACTTAGATTAAAATTCTTGTTTTGCATTGCAATCTGTTCATGGATTTTTTTTTCAATTTAAGCGAGATAAAATATTTTTAATAGTGCAAATTAGCTTTGAAAAGATGGGTTTAATTTTCTTTACTATCCTAGGATGTAGTTTTATGCATTTTTCAAAAATTTATCGTCACAAAATTCCTACAGAATGATATGTAAAAGTATTTATGTTTCCCGCGGATGTGGGTGACACAACCAGATCACATGAGGACAACTCCTCCCATTCTCAGGCTGGCGTCACTCTGCAACACTAACTCTAACATGATGCAGAACCTCAAATTGCCAATCATTTTTACCAGCGCTCTGCCACACTTGGCCTCTTGCCACACTTCGTATCAAATGCAGACACACTTGGACTATGCCTCACCACCACTGTGCTCATGCCACTCACCTTGAAAAGGCACAAAAGTTCCTCCTTCATCCATGTTATTGCTGCCCTAGCCAGTCCTAAGAGCCATCGTTGTTACTCTCTTCGCCTTCACACTGCTTCTTCAACATTCCTTGCGCACCTCCATTTCCATTGCCCTCCTTGCTGGGCGCTCCCCCTGTTACGAGTCCCGTGTCACGTGCCCCTCCCCTATGATCCTACTTGTTGCATGCCCCCTACTACGAGCCTACCTGTTGCACGTCCCCCTACTGCATACCCCCTCCCCCCCCCCCCCCCCTCCGCATCTCCCTATTGCGCCCCCTCTTTGGCTAGAATTCCTGTTGTGCGGCCCTTGTTGTGTGCCCCCGTGATGCACGCCCCCCCCCTCCCCTCCCCAAACACCCCCCTTCCCCCTGCTTCTCCGCACCCCCCTGTTGCGCGCCTCCTTACGCTCGGCCTGGACTCACAACCGACTACCATTTCCCTACTCGATAGCCTTGCCATGGCCCCATGCCAACATCAAAATCCCATTAGCGGAATCTCCAGAGGCGCATTCTTGAGGCACTATCACCGAGGCCAAGACCAATGTCTGGAATCCATAGAAGGCTCCTCTTCAAGAAGTCAAGAAAGACATGCTACTCAAATGCCTGACAGCACCCAAGGTGAGAATGTCTTGATTCCGGAGAAGCCTAAGGGCAGAAGGGGCCCTAGAAAATCTACCATAGCACACTCTAAGCTTCCCACACCTCGAAAAACTTAGTCACTCCCTATTCATGAGCCTACACAGAAGGAGAAAAACCTTTGAATTATGGATTTAGATGATGTTTGGACCAAAGTTTTAGATGCAAAGTACCCTCTTGCTCCCATCATTTGCGCGACCCCTCCTAAGCCTTTGCTTGAGCCCACAATTGAGGAGGAAGCCATAGTAAAGGAATATGGATGTCTTATTGAGGAGGAGGACCCTGCGATAGAGGATGATGAAGGAACCCCATCACTTCTCTATAGCAAGGTTCATCTTTGTTTTCTGTCAACTTAGGAAATACTAGAACCATTTTGTTTTTATGTGTGTCCCTAAATAGTTTTTAAAACAAGGCTGTATGACGCTATTAAGGGGCTGGTTTCCTCTCAGGAGGCAACCCCAAACATGTTTTATTTTGAAAACTACTAAGGCAGGGATTGGCTAAGTACTACTTGCCATCTCTGGCCAAAGCCGTTGTAAAGTTTATTTTATGATTTTAATATAGTTTAGCCTTACAAAACAAAAAATTATTTATGTTATGACTTTGTTAAATTATCTTTTACAAAATAACTTTACCATTGACAAGAGTAAAGTGGATTTTATGCCACAAATATTGGGACACAATTCTGAAGTTCTATCCTTACTAATGATAGAAGGTACTCTTGGATCGACCCAGTCATCAACTGCGTGAACTAGTTGCTTAATTTAATTTATAAATTAATTGCTGGTGCAAGATTACAGATTTTTATCTACTGACACTACGAGAGTTCTCGAGCAAGACACTTATTTTAATTCATATACCGATGTAAGTAACTCAAATTATCTACTCCTGATCATTTTTTTCTCTCATTGCAAGGAAAATACCCTCTAGCAGAGGTGATAAAGGAGGTTTTTAGTGAACTATAAAATTGGCCAAAATTGACGAAAAAAATTTTGCTACAACATCCGTTTATGGTTACAAAGGTTTTGGCGGAGCTTTTAACTGAAATTCAACACAACTAAAAAAACTAGGCAGTCAGAGGTTATTACGGATGTTTTTTTCATTAGTGCGCTACTAAGTTTTCAATGCATCGGTGCGTGTCATCTAGACGGTGGCCCCAGGGCAGTTGAAGGTTCCTACACAGAGCTGTCAAGGTATAAAACAGCACCAGGCGCAGTGTTGGTGATACAACGCACAGGGTTGTACCAATTGGTCTTGTGATTTGTGCGGTGCTCATAGGTCGTCTCAACACACTGGTACGTAGACTTATATAAACGCACCGGTGCACCATTTCAGACAAACACATCGATGTTTATAATTGTTATTGTTATTTGTGCGGTGCCCATACGTCGTACAAATTCATTGGTGCGTAGTTTCACATAAAAGCACTGGTGCGCAGTATCGCACAACCGCATTGAGATTTTTAATTGGTTTTGATATTTGTGCGATTCCCATAGGTCATAGAAACGCACTGGTGCACTTCAGCATACAAAAGCACCGACGTACAATACCTGACATGCACTGGTTTTTATTTTGTATTTTTTAGAAACATCGAACTGTGACAGTTCAATTATTGTGATTTTTCTAAATTCATTACTCATCAAAAGTCGACGCATCTTATAACAATATTCATATTAATTAAATTATTATTAATGCATTTGAATGTGATGTTTGGATTAATTTGTTATATCATATCACAATTATTGTGGTTTTTTAAAATTCATTATTCATCAAAAGTCGACATATATATCTTATAACAATATTCATATGAATTAAATTTTTATTAGTGAATTTGAGAACGACAATGGAGAATGCAATATAATAAATTAAAACATATATATATATATATATATATATATATATATATAAGACAACCTTTGATAGATTGGAGGTTTCTGTAGTGTAGATTTTGAGAAACACTCGAAATATCCACAGTCTTCATTTTTAGTTGAAATTTTGAGTCTAAATCAAGACTTATCGTCAAGACAAACCTGCAAAGAAGAGAAGAGATTAGGGAAATAAATAGAGGAAAGGAAGAGATGAGAGAGCCAACCGGTTCTTAATTTTTAATTTTTATTAGTTTATTATTTATTTTAATTCTAATTTTAATTATGACATGTTTTTATTTTTCTTTTCTTTTTTCTATTTTTTCTTCTCTTTTTTTATGCCCTAATTTTTATTATTTTAGAATTAGTTTTATTAAAAAATTTATTAATACTAAATATTAGGGGATTTAAATATTTTTTAAGAAAGGTTAAGGTTATTTGGATAGATATATTTTAAGATGGCTAGTAACTAACCTATATTATAATAGGAAATACTAAATAATTCAAGATTTTTGTAATAAAGTGGAGTTATTTATTTATCAATATTAGAGGGGGATATTTATTATTATTTAGTTAAAATTAATTATATTATTCCTTTCCTCTATTTATTTCCCTAATATCTTCTCTTCTTAGCAGGTTTGTCCTGATGATGAGTCTTGATTTAGACTCGAAACTAAAAATGAAGATTGTGGATATTATGAGTGTTTCTCAAAGACAGTCTTTATCATACAAAATGGGATAGTTATTGGTATCCATTTGTCTTTCAATTGGGACAGTATATCCATTACATTAAACAAAATGTCTGATTTCATTGACATATTTCAAAAAATAATAAATTTTAACTTTTATATTGATATATGAAAATTAAATATAACAAAGTGATATTTATATATAATTCTAGACAAACATTTAAAGGAATATTACTTTTTCATTCCTTCTTTTTTGTTGTTGTAAATTTTTGCTATTAAAAGTCTGACATGTCTCATTGACCAATTTCTTGGAAACTCTTCCTGTAGTTTAGATAAAATTTGGTTCTTAGAATCATTGGATTGGATTTTGTATTGTAAGTGGAAAGAACGTCTATAAATTCATTCCACTAGATCCCTCAAACTTTTGTAAAAGTTTTTCCCCCTTTCGTTAAACTCCAGCACCACTCTAGATGAGCTAAGGAGCAATTCATTTTCATTTGCATGTTCTATTTTTTTTCTTTTCTTAGAACAACATTCCTTTTCTGAGTTGTTGGTCCCTGTAGAAAATTAAACAGATGTGAATTAATAGACTGATTGACACATGCTATCTAATAATTTTAGTTATATTATTAATTAAAAAAAAAAAACTCATATTGGATCGATAGTATTTTTTCATTCACCTGATTCATCCTTTTGCAATTTTTCCATCAAGTTTTTACTCCCTTCTGGTCCTAGATCAGAAATAGTCTTATTGAGCTTCGCCATTTTGTGGCTTTACATGATACACAATAAACAATACATATTAGTTAAACTTACATATAGTTCAAAAATAATAATTTTTATAAAAAATTTACAAAGAACTTGCCTTTTTTGCTTTTCTTGATGTGTTATCAGTATTTTGTTTTTTTTTTTAGACAACAACGAATATTTTTTATTAGAAGGTGGCAAACCAGCTACCGCAGGCTGTTACAGGACAATTGTGATTGCAGAGACTTGTCGATTTACAGCGATTGGGATTGCTGTTCTCGTTACAGGGATTAGGAATGCCCAGGGAAGAGCATCGCTTGATGGAAAGTACAGCTAGAGGAGCTGCACAGAGAATGCAAAAGGGAGCAAGGTTATGTGCTGAAGATTGGATATGAAGGGCCTCTTGTTTTTCATCCGCCTTCGCATGTTGATCCTTAGACTTTCTTCTTAAATTTCCCGGAGATGAATCATCGCTCCTGCCGAAATTTCTAGTGGAACCCCAATGAACAGCCTTAGCAATTCTACAGATGCTTATGGATATGTCTCCGAGATCCACCCAGAGCCCGTTCAGAAGATGAGAAATTGGGACAGTAGAGAGGGCTAACAGGGGACGGGGGTCGATCTTGGAAGAATATCGGATAGAATGAGCTTTTGAGATAGAGTCTATGACCCTAAGCAACAGTCTGCTAGGGGTGACCTGATCCCGAAGTGCAGAAGGATGGGTAGCAAAGGGAAATAGAGGAGTGCCTAAAGATAATGAGAGCCAAGCTTCAAAGAGGTTAAGGAATGCTGCAGACTGAATCGACATTGTTTACTGACAGAGACCTCCTACTTCAGAGAGAGCCTAGGTTGGCTTCCAAGTCTGTCTGGGAGTTCAAATTTCTTAGAATATGATATAAAGAGATTTTGTGGAACCTAAGCAGGATAAGCCTGATTTTTTTGAGAATGAGGGCTAAGTGAACCTGAGCAGGGTTCTTATGTGAATTCAAAGCTTGAATAATCATCCTGGAGTCTCCAAAGGCAGAGATATAAAAGAAGTTTCTCTTGAGCGCCAAATTTAGACCCTGCCACAGAGCAAGAGCCTTCGCTCTGTTGTTAGTTTCAATGCCAAGTCCCCAAGAAAAATGCACCACTGTAGAACCACCGGGACTCATGATAACCCCACCATCACCCGCTGCACCAGGGTTACCTTTAGAGGCCTCGTCGAAGAAAAGATAGTGGTCATCTAGGGAAGATCTGCACTTAATGAGCTCCTGTTCATCCAGACGGATTTCCCAACAAGAATGAGCTGTTGTAGGAGGGTTGGCGCTATTCTTATGGTTTGGAACAAACTCAGTAAGCCAGAGATTCTCCTCACTATCCAGAGCCATTTCATTTCTGATAACAGTGTTGGCTTCTAATACCTCACCAAAGAGACCCTTGATTTTAGAGATAACTTTGGCAGGGTTACAACTCACATCCATGAAAATTCTATTGTTCCTTTCCAGCCACAGTTTCCAGCATATGAAATTGGGAATCCACATCCAGCCAGTCTTGAGAAGGATTTTTTTGGAGTGGCAGAATGGAGATAAATTTTCCCAGTTGCGAAGAAGATTTGGAATATTTCCGGGAAGCTCAACTTTGTCAGATCCTAGCATTAGGACACCTCTCCAAACTTCTTGAGAAAAGGGGAAGATTAATAGCAGGTGATTAGCTTTTTCTTCATCCAACACACATAGGGGGTACCTGGATGGCCCTTCCAAACCACGCCTTTGGAGATTATCTCTTGTGAGGATACTATTATGTGCAAGCTTCTAGCAAAAGAAGTCAACTTTGGGAAGGGAGGGAAAGGCCCAAATGAATTTCCATTGAGTTAGACCCGGTGGAACATTAGGGATAGCCATCATACATTTGTAGCCTTCAGAAGCTGAGTATGAGCCTGATAGCGAGCCCCACCCTCGTTTATCCTTAGAAATAGCCTTTGATGGAGATTTACCTTGGAGCAGGTCCAACAATAACATGGCTTCTCCTTCCAGCCAATGAGGAACTTCCCTAAGATTCCAACTGTCCCAAAGATCATCCGTCCAAATGGAGATGTCCCAAAGGGTGTTCAAATTGCAGGACTGAAGCCAAGCTTTAACATTTACTAGATCCTCCCTCCGGCTCAGAGGCTGATCACCTAGGATCGGATCATCCCAAATTATAATTTTTTTCCCATTACCCGGGATCCAGTAAAGCTTTTGGCTAAAGTGTTCCAAAGCAGAGAGATAGAGTTTGAAGACCGGAGATCCTTTGGTTATTCTTGGGGGCTGATCCAGACACCTCAGCCGCTTCCCATGAAAATATTTTTTCTACAGAACACTTTTACTCCAACTAGATTTGCTAGAGACAATGTTCCAAAGGATCTTGGAGCCTAGAGCAAGGTTCTGGGCAGCTAGATCGCGCATTTGGAGACCTCCTTCCAATAAAGGCTTCTTAAGAGTGTCCCAGTTAACTAAATGAAGCCTTCGTTCATTATTTTCCCCCCCTTCCCACAGAAATCTTCTCAGGAGACCATCCATTTTACTGATAAAGGTTTTAGGGGCCAGAAGTATGGAATGCTGATATAATGGCAGACTAATAAGAAAATATTTCATAAGGATTACTTTCCCAGCATTATTCAACCAAGAGGCTCCCCAAGCTTGAATTCTGAGCTTTAGCTTGTCAAGCAGGGGCATCTAGTGGGCGACTTTAGGATTAGATTTGAAGATAGGGATCCCCAAATATTTAAATGACTCCCAGTTACGAGTTCCTTCCATTTCTAAAAGCCTAGCTATGTCTGTAAATTCATTGATCGAGCAATTCCAACCATAGATTGTGCTTTTTAGATAGTTGATCTTTCTGCCCAAGATCGCCCTATAAATGTCCAGCTCCGTCTTGAAGGACCTTGCAGAGTTTATGCTAGCTCCTCCAAGCAGTAATGTGTCATCCGCAAACTGGGCATGGTTTATATATTTGGTGTTGTGAGCCATTCTAAGGCTAGGCAGAGATTGGATCTGTTGACTATTGGCACGCTGGAAGCTAAGCACAGAGGCTTGAGAGGCATAAAGGAGCGGGGAAAAAGGGCAACCTTGTCTTAGGCCCCTTGATGCTTGGAAGAAATCTGAAGAACGACCATTAACCAAAGGCGCAATCCAAGGGGTGGCTATATAGGCTTTCACCCAGTTTATGAGGGAAGTAGAGAAGCCCAGATTCTTCATCACAGTAAACAAGAAATCATGTCTCACCCTATCAAATGCGTTTGCCAAATCTAGCTTGATCACCATACCTTTCTCATTACGTTGAAAGCTTGAGTGGACTGCTTCTTGCACCAACACAATATTATCCAGAATCTTCCTCCCTTCAAATGAATCCTCCTTGATTTTCAGGAATGATGTCTGGTAGAATTTTCTTTAGGCGAGTGGCAATGATTTTGGTAACCAGCTTATAACTGGTATTGCATAAAGAGATGGGCCGGAACTTGTTGAAATCACAGGCACCTTTCTCTTTCGGGATCAAGGCCAGGAAGGCCAAGTTTATGCTACCACCATTCTTGACACAAGACTGTGATTTCCGGACCATTCTCAAGAGATATTTGTTGATTGTGGCCTAGCAAGCCTGATAGAACCTTACTGTGAATCCATCAGGGCTAGGATCTTTATCCTGTTCCATGCAATCCAATGCCTTTCTGAGTTCATTCATGCTGATTAGAGCAGTCAGCATAGAATTATCAGAATCTTGAACACAGTGAGGGATTAGATCAAGCGGATAGGCATGAGGATCGATAGGAGGGTCTTCAGGAGCAGAGTAGAGGTCTTTGAAGAAGGAGCGGACTGCTCTCTTTATGCCTTCAAAATCGTTAACCACCATGTTTTGAAAGTGAATTTCATTTACAGATTTGAAATGCTTGTGTGCTTCAGCTTGCTTATGGAAGAAGCTAGTATTTTTTTCTCCAGCATGTAACCAAATATTTCTGGACTTCTGTCTCCAGAACTCTTCTTCTTCCCTACTTGCGTTATGGAACTCTTTTTATAGTTCAACTTCTTTTTGAATGAGGCTTTGAGTGAGTGAGGAATTCTCCATTGCTAATTGGTGGACGGCAAGGCTGTCAAGAGCCTCCTTTCTTTTGGAGGAGGAAAATTTCAATCTTTTAGCCCACTCCTTGAGCCCACATTTGAGACACCTCAATTTTTATTCCCACACAAAGAATGGAGAACCTTGGACGTGCTGGTTCTAGGCCTCAGAGACCACTTCCTGGAAACCATCCTGCTGAATCCACAGAGGGCTGAAACAAAATAGAATGGGGCTAAGGTTTCTGTCCAGGGAGAGCTCAAGCAGGATGGGTTTATGATCAGAAGTGGAGTTCGGCAGAATTTTAGAGGTGGCCATTAGACCTTTAGTCAAGAAAGAGGTTTGGACAAGGAATCTGTCCAAACGAGCAACAATATGGCTGGGGCCAATCCGTTTATTGGACCAGGTGAATTCTCCTGATGTGGGCTTGATATCCTCCAGATCCTAGCCCAACATTAGGTCTTCAACCCATTCTCGAGCTGGATCCCTGACCGGAGAACCACTCTTTTTTTCCTCAGCAGCTAGTGTAACATTCAGATCTCCTGCAATAATAATATTTTCTGGATTGTGCAAGAGAAGATAGGACTGGAGCGAGTCCCAACAAATTTTTTTCTCAACTGGTAAAACCAGAGCATACAGATTGAGCATACTTACTTGATGACCAGATTCTTTGTGAAGGAGCTTAGTGAAAAGCCAACGGGGGCAACATTCTTCATGAATCAAATCATAAATGGAGCTGTCCCAAAAGGAGGCAATCCCACCAGATGCACCACGAGCACTGACAGCTCTCCCATGGCCTTTATGCCAGAATGCTTTGCTAGTTTGGAGGAGAAGAAGATCCTCCAGCTTTGTCTCCTGGATGAGAAGGATTTCAGGCGAATACAACTTCACAATGACTTTCAGGGCTTCTTCTTTCAGCCTGCTACCTAACCCTCTGCAGTTCCAGGAGACGTATTTCATTATTTACTGGCATGGGAGGTGGCCCCTTTTGGGGCCTTGACATGCTTGCACCCGGATCTGGTGTTCATCATTCCTTTGAGACTTTTCTGGGAGCCTTGGAGTACATCCAAATAAGTTTTTTCCTCTCTCCTTTTTTTCTTAGATTTCCGACCCCTGGCCAACTTGATAGGGGTGACTTGCGAGCCATTTGAATCGGAGTCTATCTCTTCTGATTCTCCCCCAGAGTCGGAAGCAAGACTTATGTGCTCTTCGTTACCTTCTTTACCCCCATGATCTTCATCTGCTGGAGGGATGATTGATTCTGCACCAGCTTCTTTCGCATTCTTCAACCAGTCTACTAGTTCTTCTTGGGTATCAATGGTATCCACCATTTCACCAGAGGAGGAGCCGACATTTGGAGCTTCTTTGGCCTTTGGTTTATCCTGGGGCTTCCCCAAAGGCCCAGAATTTTTCTTCTCGGTTGGCCTTGGGATAGCCTTGCCCTTTTTGATTTCCTTCCAACCTTCATCTTCCACCCTGTCCCTTGTTGGGTCTTTTGGGAAATTTCGTTGGAAGTGCCCATGTTCATGACAGGTTCTGCATTTGAAAGGTAGTTTCTCGTAGTCCAGCTTTTGGTAATGGTGCCATTTGCCAACTGTGAGTTTTACCACTTCAGGTAGACCAGCTTCCAGGTCGACTTCAACACAGATTCTTGCACAGGTGTATTGGCCCTTGTTATCAGCTTTGTCAATGAATCGGCCCAGCCCATTTCCAATCTTCTGTAAGGAATGAAAACTCCATCAATGAATCAGAAGATTGGGGAGCCGGACCCAGACTGGGACTTCCTTAGGGACGTCGACTAAGGGATCGAAGTCAGGGGTCCATTTATTGAGATACAGACCCTGATTTCCCATGAAATACAAACCATTTCTAAAAACCAGATCCCGATCTTCTTTGGTGGTGAATTTGAAGATGAAATAGCCTCTACCGACCACATAGCAGATCACATTGTTTTTCAGTTGAGGTCTCCAGTTGCGTTGGATCCAGTCGTCAGTTGTTTTAGTGGATGGCCAGTGACCCATAAATTTTCCAACCAACCCTCTGTCAGCTAGGGCAAGGGCGATTTTTATCAGCTGTTCCTCAGGCAAGGCGATTTCAGTGATTTCCTCCAGCTTTTTTATCAATTTCAGGACCTCAGGGATCAAGCTACTCTTCCTTTTCTGTGATAACAGACTGCGAAAATCTTGCTCAGATGAAATCAGCTGGGTGGGAGAAGGCTCCCCACCCCCAGGCGCGCTCATGGTAGCAGCTGTGGCTTCGCTGCGATTCAAACCTACCTAGTCGCTTCAGTGCGCGCGCAAAAAAAAAATCCTTCATATTTTAAAAATGCTTAATCATATCCATTACAAGTTAACAATAGGAATCTATCAGTATTTTGTTACTTGATCTCTTGTCAGTCATTTCTTTATCAATATGAAACTTTTACCATATCATTCATTATATTATTTATAAATAAATTGTCAACTTTTCAAGTAAAAAATAGATCTCAAGAAATCGGTGCGCCTTTCATGATGTACACATCGACATCAGTGCATGGGGGTATTAGAAACACACCACAAAAATAGTATGATAGGCCGTATAGTGCGTGGGGGTATTATAAATGCACCACACAAATAGTGTAATAGACCGTACGGTGCTATCCTCGTAACATAGAGCACCAGTGCCCTATTTTAGATATGGCACACTGATTTAAAAATAAAAATAAATTTTTTTATTACACATTACTTGTGTGGTGTGTTGTATAATACAGTGCACCGGTGCGCTAGATTATGCAAGGTGCACCGTTAAAAAAAAAATCCATTTTTTCCAAAAATTCGTGCGCAAGGGCTAAATGGATTGGGATCGAAATATGCAAGTCGTCCCATGGGTTGGATGTCAATATAAAATGAAAATCCATAATTCTGAAATCATAGAAATAGGGAGAAGAAAGGGCAGAAAAATAAATAAATGAAGGGTTTAGGGTAAGAATGGATAAAACTATAGAAAAAGTAAAAGAAATAATCATATTTAATCACAAGATGGTTTGAAATTCTATGATATATGGTTTGAATCACGAGAGGTTTTTTTTTTATTGCCTGAATGCTTTTGTTCGAACATATTTCACTGCTCCACAGTGCTCTCGTGCTCTCTTGCTCCAGTTATGTCTCCTACAAATTTCTGGCTGAAAATTTTAGCAAAGATAGTGAAATAATGAAAAGTGTTTAGTATTTAAAGAATTATTTTGTGAAATTAGATTTTCAAAAATATTTTGCTGCCCATTTTTCAATTTGTCGATTTTTTTTCACTTAAAGAAAATAGAGTTGCACTTTTTTAATTTGCGTTTATTCGTCACCGGTGCATCACTTAATAGCACCACACCAGTGCGTCCATTTGTAACACCGGCACCGGTGCACAATAACTAAAACACACTGGTGCGGTTATATGTACAATAGCACTGATTTGCAATTAAGGCACCGAAATTAGTTTTAGGCGTGTACACCAAAATTTAGTGAACTCTAACCATAGAAATTGAGAATTAAAATTTTGTTTATTCTTGAGAATTAGGATTATAATTAGAATTGAGAATTGGAATTCGATAAATTATTGACGGAAATAACTATTCTTCTAATGCATTTTGTTTAGTGCAGAAGGTCCCCACTGATTGTGTGGAGAGAATGCAATGTGGGGCGTGTGAAGATGCAATACTACAGGGCCGAAGTGGGAAATTGTAGCATGTGAACTTGTGCTATGATAAGACGTGGGCAGTTTTCACAAATGGTTGGGAAATTTTTGTTTCTGAGCAGTTTATTGAAGTTGGAGATATTTTAGTTTTTAAACATGTTGGAAATGTATGTTTTGCTATGAAAATCTTTGGGCCATATCTTTTCAAAACTATACCTCTTCTTCTTTCAGAAAAATAAACTTGAACCTTTCCATAACTTGCAACAAGAAAAGGTGCCCCATGATCTGCTTGCTCATTTGTAAGTTCCTCCTCCATCTTGGCATCCAATTTCCTCTTTTCTCCTTTGTGCTTTCTATCTTGATCTTAACAAAATTTATACAATCTTTGTTTTACGAGAAAATGACCTTGAATGTTCTAGGAGCAATGACAACGAGTCCTTCATTCTGCATTTGTTAGCAGAAGAAGATTGATTTTTGACAAGACGATGCAGTTATTACATGTGGAGGCAATGGTTTCCCATAGAAAATGAGTATAGGGTTGAGAAGAGGAAATACATTGCAAAATGGGCTATTACATTAGCTTTTCCAATGGGAAAACGATTTGCAGGTGGAAATATGGTAGCTGTAGGTATCTATGCTTTTCTTCGCACATAAATGGTCATTGGATTTCATTTATAATACAAGAAGAATTTTTACTAGTTTTATCCACAGGACCACAACTCAGATAAGTTAGAGATGTCATTCAGGTTCAATTGAAAGCCACAGATGTGATTTTATGCGATGTCAGCTTTGCCAGTAAAAGTTTATGTAACCCAACCGAAGCTCGAACAATACTCCCAACTACTTTTAAATGCATTCTGGAGAATATTTCCCTTCATGGGACCTACCAGCCTGATCAACAATGTCAATTGATCTTTCTTTGTTGTCCTTAAGGGAATGAGAACCTTCCCTTCATGGTGCCTCTTGGATTTATCGACTGCCTTGATTGATCTTTCTCTACTGTCCAATATTTCTCTACCATCAAATCTACTCTCCATTTCTCCATCATGGGACCTCTTAACCCTATCACTGGCCTCAACTAAATGTTCTTTGTCGGTCTCAACCTATACTCATTTTCTCCTTTTGTACTATGTTGAGATTTGTAGCTGTCTGCATCCCTTTAAGCATCTTTGTCGTTCTTTATGTTTGAATCACTCATTTTCTCTGCTGATAAATTCAAACATAAAGAAGGACAAACCCTCATCTCCTCAGATAAATTCAAACATAAAGAATTCAAACCCTCATCTCCTCAGATAAATTCTTGCCCGCAATTCGAACCCTCCATTGCTCCAATACTGCACTTTACATAATAACCTTGTTCCAGTGTGCAGGGTTTTATAGGCGCATCGGTGCGGTTTCTTAAGATTGAGGTTTATGTTTTGGCACAGTGTTTTATAACGTACCGATGCGGAAGAGTTGTGAAGCACTGGTGCATCTTGGTACTAAGACGCACTAGTGCGTGTTATGATGTTAAGTGCATTGGACTGTATAAATTTCTTTTTTTTTGGTATGTAAGATCATAATAAAATAATGATAATTCTAAAGTTCATGAATTTATTTGCATTATTTTCTAAACTTTATTATGTTACAAAAATTCATAGAATTACAATTATAATTACAACTACAATTTTACAATTTCGTACAATTACGATTAGAATTAGAATTACAATTTTAATTTTACATACAATTACATTTACAATTAAAATTTTACAATTACAATCATTTCACAGTGATACAATTAAAATTTTACAAATATTTTACATACAATTAGAATAGAATTAGAATTACATTTACATTTACAATTACAATTTTACAAATATTTTACATCCAATTACAATTAAAATTACAATTACAAATAAAATTACAATTTTAGAATTTTACATACAATTAGAATTAGAATTACAATTTTACAATTTGTCCTATATACAATTACAATTACAATCATTTCAAAATAAATTAAATATTACAATTACAATTAAAATTTTACATTAAATATTTTACATACAATTACAGTTAAAATTACAATTACAAATACAAATACAATTTTACAATTTTACATACAATTAAAATTAAAATTTCAATTACAATCACGACATAATATTTAATATAAATCATGATCATTTAATATTAAATTAATTAATAAACATCACGATCATGATAACCATTATACAAACATCATATTCGACTAAAAAACACATTCAAATTAGCTAACATCATCATGATCATGATCATCTAACAAAACACAATTAGCATTATATAACATCATCACAACACAAACATCAAATATACATCTCATGTCAAATAACTCATGCTATCACATACACATCTATTAGCTGCAAGCTACATATTAAATGAACACATCTGACATTACCTAACAATATACACATCATGATGATCACCAACATGTAAATTAAGTACAACTACAACATGAACATAAAATAAATGGACCATATATATATATAACATTAAGAGTATACAACTGTAATATAAATTCCATGGATCAGCTGGTGGTACAACATCAATAGCAGTACTAGTTGAGGTCTGCTTAGTCAATGGTGCAGCCTCCACAGTCGATGGTCTAGCCTCATCTCCATGGTGAATGCTGCTAGATGCTAGTGGAGGCTCATGCTCATCTGGCGCGGCACGAGATGAATGATCATGAGATGATGAGTCGCTACTCGCGGACTGTCCATCACGTGTTACATCTCGTCGACCATGCCTATAATGTGCAACAGTCCTCCTCAGCCACGTAACCGCTGTCGTATCTTCTACGACATGCCACATCAGGCTGTACATGTCACGCGACATGCCTCTCCACATCTGTAATAGCCTATCATTAGCCTGTATGTCTCTGTAATGAGTAGGCCTGATGCCCACCTCAATAATTAATGCACTAATTTGGTTGGATAACTCCATCATGTATCTAGTATCAAGTTGACTGCGCCTAGCAAAAGGCAGTACTGGCACACCAGCAGGAGCATGTCTCTCTACACTGGCCTCTTGATGATCCTTGGCATCTGGCATACCCTAATCATCATCAAGGTCCACACATGGATCATGTGGTGGTGCCGACATGTCCTCGCCATAAAAAGAGTCAATTTCTGCAAAATATATACAAGTACACAAAAATATTTAGAAAATTTCATTACACAATTTAATAAAAACAAGTTAAAGAACACGTTAGAATAAATTTAAATAAAATAGTAATATTACCTCTATCATCTAGCGGCTCAACATCTGTGAAGAGGATGTTAGAACACCCTCGCCAATTCAATCCAGCATAAGGACAGGGGACCATAATGAAGGGATGTAGCTCGTCAACACTGGCTAGCAACTCCAGTTCATCATGGGATATCCTGGCTGGAAACATAGTCTCGCCCCTCTTGGGCATCATCTGCCCCCACATGTGCATCCATGCCTCCAACATCGACCTACGAGGCTTCCGAAAAAAAGTAGGCCTGATCTTTGGAAACCTCTCAAAAAATAAACAAAAAAGCTCTGAAGCAAAAGGGAAGTTGAGCCTCCCTTGTGCATGAGCACGGCATCTATCTAATGTTGTACAGAATTTCCACAAAAAAATGGCAAACCACCTAACAAGTCATGGGTCTTGTACTAAAGAATCAACATAATATAGAAGCGAGAAACTAATGCGTTGCCCATCACTGGTGTTGTGTGAAATGGTCGAAATGAGAAGTGAGAGGCACTGCACCTCCTCACTACCAAATGCACCAATACGCACGAGGGCTTCACTATGGGAACAATATCATAGCATGTGGGTTCATATTGGGGATATAATGAGGAAAAAATGGAATAATATATTGGGGGATATATAGGGGATAAAGAGTTTTTATATTCACAGGTATAAAAAATGGAGCTCAAAGTTAATGAAAAAATATAAAGGGGTATCAAAAATGTTAATAAAAAATGGATACCTACAATATATAATCAAAGTAGGGGATTTTTGAATTGGGAAGGTGTATTGGGTTTATATTGGTAGGGGGTTAAATAGTGTGATTTTTAAGGGTATTTTCCAATATGTACTCAACTTAAGAGTATTGTTTAATATGCTATGATCAAAGGTGATATGTTAGAGTTTTATTGAGTGATGCCCCTGTGCCAATATGTAACTGACCTCCAGCAACCTGAAAATATATAGGAGATAGTATTGATGCTCCAACATATATCTGGAAGTAAACTAATTGACTCCCTACTACACAACCAGTTGGAACCTCTGGAAAGGAGGAAAAATCCACCCCTCTCCTCAATAGCGCTATAATGAAATATATATCCTCCTCAGTGGGTGTGTACCACTGATTAGGACCAACCTGTAAAGCTTGTCAGTGGGCATTCCACCTGCAGATAAGATGTCTCAAAAACACACTATGGGCCTTTAGGGAAGTAGCCTCCTCATAGAACTTGAGGAGGCCTACCTTCCTTAGGAGCCCCTGGGTAGTTGCTGTAATAGGGCGAGGGTGCGCATCTCTCTCCCTCTCTTATGCCTGCCATGGGCAAACTATGTCATATTGCTCCACCTGTTGTTGTTTTTGTTCCCCCCCTTCTCTCTGAATCATTGACATATTAAATAATTTTTTCTTATTAAATGAGACATGTATTTAGGAATATACATATATAATTTTTTTTGGAAAAAAAAAACAGACCAGTCAGTGCGCCACAAAAAGCAGTCATGCACTAATACTGCATTGTTTGTTTGTCGCTCACTGGGGGCGGTGCCCCAGATGACATTCAATGCACTGTATGTGGTGCACCTAAATTTTTTTAAAGCACCGTTGATTATGTATGGTTTCAGAAGAGTAGTGCGCTGACTAAAATATATGCCTTGGCACGTATAATTGTGTTAGCGCACCAACTCCTGACTAATTACATAGTCAACGGTGTGGTATTTTACTTGGCCACACCGTTGACCTTGTCAGAATGTCGAATTCGGAGTGCTGACAAACACCGGGGCAGAGATTTCCGTCAACGCACCGCGTTGCTATTCCACATGGTCAATGAGGCGGTCGGCTAAATGACCGCACCGCACTTTTTTTTTTTTAATTTTAAAAAAACGTGGTGCGCCTTTCGGTGCCGCCCCGGAAACGATGTGGATATCATTAGCACCGATTGTGGTGCAGCCTATAAATTTTACAGGAAACACCGCTTACCGATGCGGCCTGAATGGCTCATGAGCATCGCGTGACAATTTTTTTCTTTTAAATGGTTAATTTTAAGGTTATTTGAAATTATAATCCGCTAAAATGCTTAATTATGGAAAAACAAGAAAAATACCTATACATTTCACTGTTGAGGAGGCATATTGGTTGTATAATTTACAAAAGAAAATTTTCCCATCGTTTTTCAAAATGCAAGCTGGAGATTGGTGGGCAATGCACAGCAGTAGTGCGTGTAATGGGTGCAATGGGAGCACTGATGTTAGGGCGGCTCAGACAAGGATAAACTGCACTGTTAATTTAGAGCTCTAGAGCACTGATTATAACTATGGTCATAAATTGATTATTTTACTTCAATTTCATTTTAATTATTATTATTATTATTATTTTTTTAAATTTTTATGTAATTTGAAGGTATTGAAATGTTTACATGACATGACATTATAACATCTTTTCCATATTGGGCTAGAGGTGAATGGTGGAGATTTAACCTCCAAAAAATATTTTAGAATATTTATAGTAGTATACAAAAATCAAATATTGACATATATCTCGAAAATAGTTGTGCCCTTTTTTATTTTTTAATTAAGTTAGTTAATTAAAAAATGTCATATGAACATGTGGCATTTGAAGTGAGTAATGATTTTTTAGGCTTATGGTATTGCTAAGCAATAAAATTGGCACATGTTCTATATATATGTTTAACAAATATATTAATTCGTTAATAATAATAATAATCCTATAAAACAAAATATTATTATTATTATTATTTTAATAATTTAGAAATGTATTATGAAGCAAGTGCTTTAATGTTTATTATAAATTCATGTCTATTCACTATTTCCAACTATTTAATTTATAACTATAATAATTTAATGTAATATTATAAAATAACATCTCCTTATAATAAATTGTAAAATACTTAGCTACTTAAATATAATAACCAATTTAATTAGTGTTTATAATTTTCTCAAATTTTATATATATTTATAATTAAATAAATTTATAATTATAAAATTAAAAATAGTTTCACAACTTTATATAACTCATAGCTCGGAAGGATTTAGGTGGCATTGGGTCCAAATTGGATCTATTGATGGCGGGGATTGGTTGGAGGATTGTTAGGGATGCAGAGTATCGAAAGGATTCATTCATGATAATTTAGCATGGGATAGCACAGCACGGTTTGTAAGGGATTGTTGTATCAATAAGCCATATACTTCTAATGTGGTCATAAGTGGATTTCTTGAGGGAAAGAAATCTTTGGGTGGGAGGATTTGTAATATTCTCTTTTCTTGATGGGTATAAATGGACAAAATACGCCCATGGTATATACCATGGTATTTTCCCATGGTGTCTTCCCATAGTATTTGCATCTCCTTTTAGAAAAACAATAAAATAAGGTTTCTAAAGTGTCCATCAAGCCTATAAGAGGGGATAGGAGCTAGGCATTTGGATAATCACGAGTGTCAATCTATTTTATCTTTGTTGAGAACTTGTCGAGTTCGTTCTAATTTGATCTCAAAGACGAAAACCTCATGGGTGTGAATTTTTTTGAATGGATCATCGAGGATCCTGATTGTGCTTTAGTCTCTTTGACTTCTTGTGCGTTCAGAAATCATGCATGTCGGGAGCATGGTATCCTGTTATTTTTCTTGGCAAGTATCATTTTCTAAATATTAATTGAAATAAGGGCTAAATTTTTCCATATCCCTTTTGTGGTGAGTGTCTTGGGTGAAAGTAATTTCTATTATAACACTTAAATGTACGATAGCTTTTGATAATTTTGTTGTTGGGATCTTACATTTTTCCTAAAAGAATTTGGGTCTAGTACTTTCTAAAAATATATAAAAAATCTAGAATTCTCTAAAAACTTGTATTTAAGAAAATACCTTTATTTTATTATCATTCTCCTCCATGAGTTCTTAATATTCCATTTTTTATCAAAATGATGTTTTAGGGATCCTATGAGGTATGTGGATTCTAATTGGAAAAGGGTTATAAGATAAAATAAAATCTATGACATTCGCACTTTAGCTGACTATTTTTGTGGAGTTGTGAAGTAAATGAATAAGTGACTAGTTGTGGTCACTTTGTCTACTAAAAAATTGATTATATGGAAATTGTCTAAGCGCTCACAAGGGATGCCATTTGTCTTATTAAGCTGCTTTCAAATGTGAGAATAAATGAAAGAGCTATTGTAGTCTATTGTGATAGTAACGATGTCATTTGTCTAGCTAAGAACCTAACTTTTCATGCAATGCAAAGATATACATGTCAAACATCTTTTAGTTTAGGGCATCGTATGTCATGGAAAAAGTTACGGATGTGTCGACAAAACTAACAAGCATGGGTAAATTCAAGGGTTTCTTTGAGTCTGTAGGCCTTATGTCCCCTAGTATTTAGCTTTTGTTTTGACACATTATCCCTTAGATTCTTACAACATATTTTAAGTGGCAAAATGTTGGTACATATGTATTATACATCTTTGATGTGTACTAAGAAATATTAAGAAATAATAGGTAATAAAATGTTTAGAAATAGTAGGTAATGAACGTTGAGGTGCAACAATTTGTCCAATTAATTGCTTGTGTTTGCCAACATATAAATTGAAAAAACCCATAGTATTTTTATGGTTTTATAAGGCCTATTTAGTTAATGCTTGAGTTGGAAAAGAAATATGAGAAATATTTTAAACTTATTGTTCTATCGAAATTTCTCACGAACCTTTATATTGTAGATTCTCTTCTTAATATCACAACATTGAAATCATATTGCAAAAATTATTCATTGTTAAAGAATACATTGAGCTTTCTTTGGAGGTCTAAGATTTTTATGAAAATAATTTTGTAATAATTTGTTATTTATTTCACTTGTTTTTTACTTATCATCTACAACTATTTTTTAATATATTTTGTCAATTCTAAATATCCCATTGATTAATGTAAGAAGGATTTTTCTTCCACTATGCCTCCTTTCAGCTTCTTTAATTTAATGAATACCTTTAAGTTACTACCAAACTCATAACTACCTTTCCAAACAAGGTTCTCACATAATAGCATATTTATATAAGAAGAAATAAAGACATGAAGCATCTTACCACAATAAAACATCAAAATCACCAGGGCTCCACCAAACCTTTGTCCACTTGCATATTTTATTTTCTTTGGATCATTTGTGTACATCTATATATATATATATATATATATATAATATACATATCTATAAAAATCATTTGAAAAATATTAAATTAAAACATTACAATTACTAACAAGCCAACATACATGTGGACTCAAAAGATTGAAGACAAAATTTGGTTGAAAATTATTTAAGCTACATCTACATACTACATTTGATGACTTGGGTAGATTTGTTGGTCAATGATAGTGAATGGGAGCGTAAAACTTACAAGAAATGGTTTGTATTTTTATGATTATCTGAAACTCACTCTTTAACATGTTATTTTGTGACTATAAAAAATCTAAAGTAATAAAATATCAAGAAATTTTCCCCCGATGGGGGTGATCAAGCAATGGCCAAGTTGGTCCTCGAGGCTTTACCCCTCTACCACATGACGCACAAACTGCATTTAATCATCATTTTCATTACCCTGTACTCCTTCCAGGTGATATTTTTGGATCATGTTGCGGTTATGTTAAGTAGTGTGGCGGAGTTCTTGTTGTTGTTGGAAGTTTGGGTGATGTATGTTGGCAAGAGGGAGGGTGAAAAAGTGGGCGATGGTAACCATGGAAACTCTTTGGGTTTTTTGCTCTGGAGATGCGGCACAGTGGACGTCTGGTCGACTTTAGCTTGGAAAGAGTTTTTCCTTCAAACGAGTACCTGGGATCTCGACTCTTTCATGGGAGGAAATTTGCGTCTTGGAACTACCTCGAGTTGTAATTTCTATTTCATTTGCCTTCTCTGGTTTTGTTTGTAGAATGTGGTCTCTTTTAGCAGATTTGACTTATTAATTATGCTCTATTGTTTAAATCAGGCCCCGAGGTCTATCCTATGTGTCATGTGTGGTCTTAAGGAGTCCTGGGGTGGCTTTGTCTCTTCCTCTAGCGCTTGGTGTTTGCAATTGTTTCTTTTTTATTATGGGTCAGTCAACTTTGGTTCACCCTATGAGTCTCTTTTGTTTTGGCATAGTAGATTCCCCTACCTTGGTTTTTCTGTACCTATCCTCTTTATTTGTTATCTGGTTAAAGGGTTGTTTGTTTCTACTTTTCGGTCTAGTAGTAGTTTTCATGTCTTTCTCTCCAACTCTAGTGTCTCAGGAGACCCCATCCAGGTTGTTGGGGCGGTCTTCGATGACGTCTGTGGGCTTGGAGATATTTTGTCTAAACCTTTCCAGGTGAATTGCTGGGTAGCCCTTTGCTTCCTCTTGATGGCGTCTCTGGTCCTACCCAACCTTGTTGGGTGTCCTTCTCCCCTGGAAGGTTTTATTTCTTTCCATTGGAGGTACACTACAAGGTGCTCTCAGTTCTTATTTCTAAGCGCCCCTGCTACTAGAAAAATTCCTATTCAGCGAGGGAGGCCTTGTTGTGGGGGTGAAAATTTCATTAATGCAGTTCATCCTACTCCTCACACCAACTCCTCTTTGGGGAATTCAGTCAATGGAGCGTGAGCATGAGGTGGCACTCTCCCTAGCTCGCTCTCCATGAAAAATTGAGGCTCCCGCAACAAAAGAATCCTTACTTGCGCAACTTCGAGAAATTCAGCTCAATCTTGACATCATTTGTGACCACATGTATGAAAACTGTAATAAACTCGTTGCATATATGAATGATATTTAGTGTATTCAAAATGAGATATTGGAACAGCTGCATTCTCTTCGTCGGAACCACCGCAGAAAAAATGACCGCCTCCATAACCTGGAAGCTCGGGTGGAACATATATATATTCACATGCATGAGCGTGATGGCTATTTTGCAGCCCCCCTTGGACTCCCCCCTCAACCCCCTCCATGAAATGCTGTTGCTGGTCTCTGTTGCTTTTTTGTTTTTCTACAAGTACTATATGGCTACTATGCCAAGCGAAAACAATGTTTGTAAAGCTTTATTTATGACATCCTCGAGCTCTCTATTCCAACAAGTCAAGTAGGAATGAGGAAAAAAAGGTCATTGAGACATCTTGTGTAATCTTTGTTTTCATAAAAATCTAATGAAAAAATTTGATCAACAATAAAATAAGAAAATCAAAATCCATTGTCATAATCAATAATCATTAATCTAATTTTTAAATTATTAAATTCTAAGTGATTTAGTAATTAAACAACTTCAATTTCAAAAAAAATCCAAAACCTCTACACTTATAACTTTACTTCTTTAAAAAAAATTAAATAATATACAAGGAAAATTTAAGGATGGACGTTTATTTTAAAGTTTAGAAACCTTCACGAATCTTAGTAGTCCCCAATATGTAAATTGTAAAATTTTTTATGAATTTTTTAAAAAAATAGTTAGGTTTTTAATTAATTTATATTAGTATATATAAAATTTTGGCCATTTTTAAGGTAAAATAATTTTAACTATAAAATTTGGGCAAATCAAGTTTCAAAAATATGGAAATTAGCGAATCATTTTTTTTTGAGAAAAAATAGAAAATTGAACTTAATTATAAAATCTTTAAGAAATTTAAAATAAAATTCTCTTATCAAAAAATTAAATAATTAATAAATTAAAACAAAACTCTTTAATTTACTTATCAAAAATTTAAAATATTAATAATTTTTTTTTTTTTTTTTTAAATATTTTCATTATCACGTTAGTCGAAAGTGAAAATCGAGGAGCGTAAATATTTTTCATTACGTTTGATTTAGACATGCCAACGACGGAAATTATTTTTTATTAAAAATATAAATAATTAACTCCAAAAAAAAAATAGGAGTCGTTTAATGAGCCGGAGGAATTGCTCGGACGGTCAAAATTGGCCGGAATCCAGGCCAAAAAAATTTAAAAAATCTTGTAGAAACAGTGTTTGAATCTTGATTTTGACATTGGAAATGGATTCAGCACCATCAAAAACCTGTAGGACACCCAAAATATTAAACTTTGATAGTTATAACATGGATTTAGAAAAATTCCTACCGGATTTTCTGAAAATCTTATCGGAATTTTCATGATTTTCAGGGCGATTCCTCTGGCTAGTTAGACTACAGCAATATATATATATATATATAATTCACTTATCAATATTTTAGAATATTAATAAAATTAAATCATTTTTTTAAATGTATCCATTAGTACCTCAGTCCAAATTGCGCAATTCTAGGAACGAGCCTCGATTGCTTCCGAACATATATATTTAAAATTGGGCTTAATTTGGAAGATGACGCTTAATACCAATGACGGAAATGAAATTTTATTCGCGACGTGGTACACGCTCAATTCAGTCCTCACTTTCTTAGCAATGTGATGACGACGGATTATTATAAATCAATAAAATTGGCCAGCCAACATAATATGCGCATATGAATGCGAATATTCTTAAAGCAAACTGGACAATACAGGGTTTTCAAAATTGCAAGAGGGCCATTCATGACGTTAAGGGAGGTGGTAGGGTTCACGAGGCAGGATTTATTTACAATTTAACAACTTAACAGAAGAAGTATTTACAATTGATTTTAGAAATGACTATTTTTAATTTGATGGTAGAATTGTAAACATTTTGTAATTAGATTTACGGTAGTTTTATGTTCTTTTAAAATATGCAATCAAACTTAGTTCCATTCTTGTAAAATATTTTTAAAAATTTGCAGTTTAGCTATCCAAAACTTTACTCAAAATTTGCAATTAATTTTTTTTTTTTTTAGAACTAGGTTCAGTCTAGTTTGAGGTAATCTCAATGTTGGATAGAAAACGGTCTGCTTACTAGTAAGATACTATAGCCAGAATTGTGTGAAGCTAGATCTAGTTTGGACACTTCTTTCTATAGCTTAATTCCCTCAAAAGTAGCTCCATGCTCAACCTTGCCCATAAAATTTAAATATACCTGGTGGAGACTAAACCCCACATAAAGTATTTGATCTACCACTAGTGAATTAAATTACAATATATTTTTATTCATTTATGCTTATTCAAATCTTGAAAGTCAAGATTTTGATCTACACCTTGTGACTCAAATTACAATATATGCTTATTCAAATCTTTAAAGTGAAAAAATCCTTTGGTTCTAATTTGTTGGACAGTCTTGTAAATTCTCACTAGCACAACTGGTTGAGGATGGGCCTCCTCAGCGAGGAAACTAGGGATCAGACCTCACGGAATAGTTATGCATTGTGCTAAGGGAAGGAGACATGCTAAAAATCTAGTTAGCTAAAAACTCTTGTGGCCCAAGCCTGATGCATCATGCCTCTAGATAATGCTCCTCAAACCAGAAATCAAACTCAAAGAATCATAAACAATTTAACAAACAAAAAATTTGCGAGACAATCCTTCCCAAATCGCCTTTGAATTTTCCTAATTTTCTTACATGATAATGCGAAGGTTTTGCTGTTGACCCTTATTTTGTTCATTTTTAGTATAGATGATGTTGATTGAGAGAATAAGTCAAGCTATCACAGTCCCATTTCAAGTTCCACAAATATTTGTGAATTATCTACTACAATTACATCAGGAAATTATATTATAATGCTGGTGGTCTTTTGGCCATATGGAACCCATCATATGCCAAATTTCAGGCGTACAGTTTCTTCGAGGGTATTATTCTGTCTAGACGTATAAGGGGACTTCAAGGCATTTTCAATATTATAAATTTATATGCTCCATGCCAAAATCGAGTTTCTTTCTGGGCTCGATTATATAGATCGGGCATTCTTAATATAGACAACCTAATTATCATTGGAGATTATAATTCCACTCTAAATTTAGATGAATCATGGGGTGCTAAAGCAAGGCTGGACCCAATGGCGAGTCACATTGGATCGATTTTCGAGAAGGCCCTTCTTAAAGGCATCAGACCCTTTCATGTCATTCCAACATGGACCAACCGTCGAGTGGATGGGGAATTCATTTGCAAAATACTAGACAAAGCAATGGTGAGCGAATCAATTTTATCTCAGCTCGGAAAATTAAGGTCAGGGGTGGTGGTTTTAGACCTTTGTAATCATATGTCCATTTTTTTGACATGGAGGGAGGAGTAGTGGAGAAGGGGGATTCCTTTTAAATTTAATCGTGCATGTCTGGAGGATCTCGAATATAATATGCTTGTTTGAAACTGCTGGAATAATAATACTCCTTTTCAGGGCTCCTTCAGATGGGAAAGATTTCATAAAAAATTATAAAGGGTCAAATGTTTGACAAAAGAATGGGAGATTCAAAGGAAAGAGGGACTCCGAATAGAAATAAAGGACATATCTAAAAAGCTCTGTAGTCTACATGCAGATTTTTTTATAAAAGCACTCGATCAGGAGACATACAATTAAATTGAAAAACTGCAGAAAATAAAGATGGAGATCTTGAGGATTGAAGAGCTGACATGAAAGATGAAAATCAGGATTAATTGGCTCAAGGAAGGACACCTAAATACAATTTTTTTTTACAAAAGTGCAAATGATAGAAGAAATAAGAACTCTATTTGGCACATTCAAAGAGAGTATGGGAGTTATGCTACAACAACATAGTAGATTAAGGACGAGGCCTAAAATCATTTCTCATCTTTCTATCAAGTAGATCGAGACATTGACTCAGATTGCTAGCACTGGGTATTGCAACATATCCCCAACATGTTTGATGACGAAGCCATCAGAGTATTAAGCTCAGAAGTCACAAAAAGTGAAGTGGTATCGAACCTAAAGTCTTTCGCTCATGAAAAATGCCCGGGGCCGGATGGATGGCCAACGGAATTTTATAATCATTTTATTGATATTATGGATGATGAGATTACTACAATTATTGAGCAAGGTCAGATCTTGGGACACATCCCGTCAAGCATGAATGCCACCTTTTTTGCTCTCATCCCCAAAACAACTGATCCAAAGGTCTTCTCGGATTTTAGACTGATTTCCCTGTGCAATCTTATATATAAAATTTCCTCTAAAATCATCGCCAACAGGATCAGGGAGACATTGTCGAAGGCCATTTCTCTGGAGAAATATGGTTTTCTTAAAGGACACTCTATTCATGATGCTATTGCTATTACTATGGAAGTGTTGCATTCCATGCATGCTGGGAAAAAGGAAGCCCTCATCATGAAGATTGATCTCCTAAAAGCCTATGATAGAGCTGACTGGTCATATATTCGCCTTGTTCTGCTGAAGGTTGGGGTCCCCATTGGGTCCATCTGATGGATTATGGGATGCATTTCCTCGGTCAGATATGCTATTATCATTCATGGGATGCCTACTTCTTTCTTTGGTGTTGAACGTGGGTTAAGGTAGGGATGCGCTTTTTCGCCCTTGATTTTCATACTTGTCATGGATTGTTTTAGCAACCTCATGAAGATGGCTCTGAGAGCAGGCTACATTGCTGGATTCTCCTTTTATAATTCTGTGAGTATTTCCCATTCCTTATTTGTTGATGATTGGCTTATTTTCGGGAGACTCATTAGGAATCATTGGTTCTATATACACTTTTTACTTATCTGATTTGCCGCTGCCTCTGGACTATGTATAAATAAGGCCAAATCTTTTCTTCTTATTGAATTTGGTGATGAGGAAAAGATCTCTTTTATTTTTGGTTTTCTTGGTGTTCAATCAAGACAAGCAGCAGAAGGGTTTCTATATCTTGGATATAGGATTAAACCATGTGGTTATAAGGTGAAAGACTGGTTATGGCTTGTCGAGAAATTCAAATTTAAAATCTCAAAATGGACTCATAAGTGGTTGTCACTTGGGGGTCGATATATTATGATTCAAGTGGTCCTGTCCCAGCTTATTGTTTTCTGGGGTCATCTCTTCTACATTCTGGAGAATATCATCACTCAGATCAATGCCATCATAGCTCAGTTTTTATGGGGTGGGGTCAATATGGCGAAAAAGTATCACCTTTGCAAACTTGAGATATTATTCTACCCGAAAAATCTGGGAGGATGGGGTATTTTAAACACCCGAGATTTCAACTCAGCCATTCTCACAAAATCTCTGTGGCGTGCAGTAAATAACAATGGTATTTGGCCTGAAATCATATCATGAAAATATGTATCGGGTGACCCTCTGCACTTCATTTACTGCAATCAATTTAAATTTCCATGATCCCTGTCGATTATATGGCTGGGATTCAGAAAGATCATACATATTTTTGTAGGGGGGCTGGCTTGGAGATTTGGAAATGGGCATAAGATTCTATTGAGTGGAGAAAATATTTGCGATATGACTAAAGTTTCTCTCATCAGTAATCGGATGGTACACCAATTTCATCACAGAGGAATCATATATTTATCACAGGTGATACATTTATGGGATCATAGCATGCCTATTCTTAAAACAGCGACACAGATGGGTCTTTCGAGACCAAATGTTTTTGAATGGATGGAATATAAGGGGAAAATTCAGGCAGCTTGTTTATGCCTCTGTAATGATGGAGACAAATTAGTATGGGTAGGGAAAATGAAGAATGATGCTTTGACTGTGAAAAACATTTACTACAATACAAACCTTTTTTCCATTCTCGATGATCTGGATTTATGCAGGAACGAAACAGAATTCACATATAACCATAAATACAAAGATGCAACGGAAATAACACTTCAATTCATTAATATCAAAGAACTGAAATTTTCTTACAGGCAGAATGGAAATAAACTAGCTAGGGTGCTGGTAGCGAATCTCTGAGAAGAGATGTGGCGGCTACAGACCTCTGACCTGTGTTACAATGAGGCTCGAGGGCCTATTTATTATTGAGAAACAATGGAGAACTCTAAATGTCCAAAAACCTAACCCTAGGAGATAAAGGACCCCATTTGGTTAAATTGGTGTTTCAACTTCCTGGGGCCGTAACTTTGGCGTATGATCTCCATTTGACGCGTATGATGCATTGTTAGAAAGATATATTCGAGGAATACAACTATTGCCACAAATACTTATTCCAAAAAAGAATCATATTCACCGAAAAAACGATGCCCAAAAAACGTCGTTTAGGGCCTCAAAATGGCTCCGAAAGTTTAGGACCCGAAAAACTACTAAAAATAGTAAGTTGTGCCAAAATTGAATAAATGAAAGAGAAAATGGTGGGGCCCCAAGTCAAATAGGCGGGTGGCCACCAATATCCACCTGGATCATTCCTCCCCCTTAGGAAGCAATGGTCCCCATTGTGTTGAGTTCCTACATGAGATGAGGAAAATTCTGCTGAACTTGGTCCCTGGTGAACCACTTGCCTTGGTGCAGGAGTTGGCCAGCTTTGACAACCCGATACAGTTGGATATTCCGTTGGCAAGTGTTCTTAATTTTCATGTCCATGATAAAATCTGTGGTGGCCTGTTCCATGCAGTCTGGGTTTAAATCTTTTGGTGTGAGTTCTTCCCCGCAATGTCGCAGGTGTCCAAGATAGGGAAGTTAGACGGCGTTGCCTACATTGATTCTTCGTCCACTATCTGGCGAATGGTGGAATACTGAGCTTGAAGGAATTGTTCTCTACAACCTTAGTGATGGTGTACTACCCATATTGGAGTGGGCGAAGCTTGTGGTGGGGTCCAATGAAGCGCTCCTTCTGCAAATGCTGCCACACTTTGTCACCCACCTGGAAATTGTGTGGCACCCAATTTTGACCATGTCGTTGCTTGTACTTAGCATTGGCTCTATCAAATATGTCATGAACCTGTTGGTGGATGTGTTGAATGTGCTCGATGAAGTTGTTTGCTTTGTTAGTTTCATACTAGACATGAGCCGAATCGACTGGAGTAGTCGCAAATGGCATGGCTATGTCAATGGGACATAATGGTTGGAATCCCAAGCCCACCTGAAAGGGGATGTGGCCAGTTGAGTTGTGGAGAGCCCGATTATAATTGTGTTGTACATAGGGGAGGCTCTCATCCCATGTGCGTGGATTCTTTGAATTGTAGATGCGCAGAATGTGTATAATCATCTTGTTTACGACCTCTGTCTGGCCATCAGTTTGGTGATGGAAAGCTATGGGCTTGGTGAGCTTGGTGTCCAACATTGACCAGAGGCTGCACCAAAATATGCTGAGGAACTTGCTGTCGCGATCTGATATGATAGACTATGGGATCCCAAAGTGAACCCACACTCATTCAAAGAAGAGTTTAGTAGTGGCTTCTACTGTGATATTCTTCTTGCAAGATGCCATAATGGCCATCTTCGAGAATTTATCGATGACCATGAGAAAAAAGTCGTTTCCATGCTTAGTAGAAGGAAGGCCTGACATGTAATCCATGGAGATGGATTCCCAAGGACGAATAGGGGTAGGTAGCAGAGTATAGAGCCCTTGCTTCTTGATGGTCGGTTTGGCAATGGCGCAAGAAGTGTAGGATCTGACATACTTCCCAAAATCCTGTTGAAGATTCGGAAAATAGAAATACTTCTGCAGTACTGCCACTGTTTTCTCGACCCCAAAATGCCCAATGACTCGACTGTAGTGCACTTCCCATATCATCTTGGCACGCTCGCTTGAAGGAACACAAACATGTCCCAGGTGACATAACAATGCATCTTGTAGGTGAAAGTTTGGAACTTTCGTAACCCCCAAGAGTGCCTTGTATGTGTGGCTCAATTCTAGATCGCTCTTATAGAGAAGTGACCAATCAGAAGTTTCGTGCCCACAAGAGTTGAGAACTATGGTTATGGCCACGATTGGTGGTCGGCTGAGGCAGTTGGCAACATTATTGGTGCTACCCTTCTTGTACTTGATGTTCAAATGAAATTGTTGCAGATATGTGGACCACTTCTAATGTCGATCGTTCTACAACTTTCCTTGTGTCTGTATTAACTGCAGGGGTCGGTGGTCTGTGTGGATGATTGTTTCCTTCCCCAAAATGTAATGTTTCCATTGTCGACAAGCCTGCACAATGGAATACATTTCTTTGTCATAAGTGGGATACTTGCAAACTGTGTCAGACAATGTCTCACTGTGATATGCCACTAGATGCCCCTGTTGAGTAAGAACTGCCCCAATAGCATAGTCAGAGGCATCTGTCTCAATCTCAAATGGTTTTTGTAAGTCTGGTAATGTGAGCACTGGGGAAAAATAGAGGCGATGTTTCAATTCTATGAATGCCTTCTGTTAATATTCCGACCAAAAGAATCTTTCTTTCGCTCCTCCCTTGGTGACTTGACTCAAGGGCGAAGTGATATGAGAGAATCCCAACATGAACCTGTAGTAGAAATTAGAAAGACCTAGAAAGTTGTGAAGCTCTGTTAGAGTGGTTGGGCTGGCCAATCCCGAATGACTTGGATCTTGGCTGGATCCACATGCACCCCCTTTCATCAATAATGTATCCCAAATATTGAACCTGGGTCATGCCAAAAGTGCACTTCTCGAAATTGGCACACAACTTGTGTTGTCGTAGTGTTTGGAGGACTTCTCGGATGTGGTGGAGGTGCTCTTCCTAAGTCTGGCTGAAGATCAGAAGGCCATCCAAGTACACCACTACAAATGAGTTGGTGAATGGACGCAAGATGCAATCCATCAACCTCATGAAGCTTGCAGTAGCATTCATCAACCCGAAAGGCACAACGAGCCATTCGAAAAGGCCCTCCTTGGCTTTGAAGGTAGTCTTCCACACATCAGAGGGTTAAATTGGGACCTAGTGATACCCAGACTTCAAGTCGATCTTACTCAAATATTTTTCCCCTTTGAGTTGATCTAGAATGTCATCAATCCGTGGGATCGGGTACCTATTCTAGATAGTGATCTTGTTCAGCGCCCGATAGTCAATACAAAGTCTCCAAGTCCCATCCTTCTTCTGTACCAACACGATCGGGCTCCCACAGGGTGATGAACTTGACCAGATGTGACCTTTCTGCAGCAGCTCCTGAATTTGCCTCTTGATTTCATCATTCTCCAGAACAAAGCGCCTATAGATTGGTCCATTGGGTAGCGGCGCACATAGGGTCAGGTCAATGGGGTGTGTGAGATGATAGTGTAGAGGCACCCCTGTGGGTGAGGTGAAGATTTCCCCGTACTCCTCAACAACCTTGTCCTTTTGTTTTTGTCGTGCAGTCTCGGTGCTCCTCCGTTCAAGCCAGACCTTCTTCGTGTGCTCTCCCCTTATGAAAACAAATTTCTCGTGTTTGGGGATTTGGGGAAATGAGCTTACTGCATTGTTTTGCAGTAACCAAAGAGATAGTGGGAGGCAGTGGTACCTCTCGTATCATGTACAACTTATTTCCCAAAGTAACAATAACAGCACAAGGCTGGGACTCATACACAACATGTCGCTTCCACAAGTATGGTTGGCCTAATAATACATCAGAAACATGAATAGCATCAATTTCACACAATAACTCATCCGTGAAGGGCTTGATGCTATAGGGAAGGCGGCACTACTAGCTGACGCGAAGATCCCGTCCTTAGTGAAGCCACCCGATGGTGTATGGTTGTGGGTGTGCTGTGGTCGGCAAGCCCAAATGCTTCACGACCTGTGCTGAAATGAGGTTCTTTTGGCTCCCATTTTCGATAATGAACTGCAGTGGGGAACCCTTTATCCACATCTGGGAGTGGAAGAGACGCTCTGCCTCCTATGGATCTTCTGGTTCCTCCTTCTAGATCTTCGTAGTGGCAACAATGGCGTTGGGCTCCACATCAATAATATGATTCCATTTTTCATTCTCCTTGTCAGGTTTTGATTCAGAGTTGGAGCATGCATCTGATTCAGAAGCCCTCATCTCGACCACCAGTTACTGCTTGGCTAGACACTCATTTGTGTTGTGAGTGGAGCTCTTATGGAACTCACACCACTTTCCCATGTCCTTCTTTGGATTCGTGGTGTTGTTATTTGCTTATGGCTTTGGCAGGTTGTCTTGGGCCACCATGCCTTGGCTTTGTCCTTTAGTTTGTGGTTTGGGGGCACCTTTCCCTTTCTTTTGATTCGCAGATCCAAAGTCTTGCTTCTTCTATTTGAATTTCTTCTCAATCTTGGCAGCATACCAGTATGCCATACCGAGTGAGGAGATGTCAAGGAAATCCATTTCCTCCTGAATGTATCTGTGAAGAAAACCACGATAATTTAACACCAAATGTTTCTTTGAATCTTTGATACCCAACTTTGTGCACAGGGTATGGAACAAATTCATTATTTCATGCACATCTTGATCCCTTTGTTGCCGGAGCGTGGTCCATTGTATGTACTTGTCCTCATAGCTCCCCACGAGATAGTATTGTTCCTTGATGGAATCTTGGAAAGAATTCCAAGTGGGTATGGCTGAGAATAGAGAGGGTTCTATCTCGTCCTTTTTCTCACAGTAGGTTTCCCACCAGTCCTTGACATGGGGGGTAGCTTTGAGGAGTGCAAAAATAATATTCTCTCAGTCGGAAAAGTCATGAACCGAGAAATATCCTTCTAATAGATTCAACCATCTATCCATGGCATATGCATCTATTTGTCCCTCAAGTATTGGAATGTCAAAGTTCACTTGTAACTTAAAGGGAGTCGCGCCTCCAGAGTGGCTGTTGGATGCAGATGCACCGTCGGTGGGCAGTCGTTGAAGGATCTGGGCAAAGTTATCCATCATCACGTTCCTTTGTTTTTCAAGGGCCTCCTCAAGCAATATTTTGATAGGATCTCCTGCTCCCTCATCTTTATTTTTGTCCCCATATGCGTCCGTCGGGGTTTGCGAGGCTGATCTTGCAAAGGTTCCACCAGATTGAGCCCTAACTCCTTATACCCCGACCTTGTTGGGGACGTGCAAAGAAGGATTGAGAAAAAACAAACCGCTCTGATACCACAGATCTAGATTTATGCAAGAACGCAACAGAGTACACATATAACCATAAATATAAATATGCAACGGAAATAACACTTTATTTCATTAATATCAAAGAACTAAAATTTTCTTACAGGCAGAATGGAAATAAACTAGCTAGGGTGTTGGTAGTGAATCTCTGAGAAGAGATGTGGTGGCTACAGACCTCTGAATTGTGTTATAATGAGGCTCGAGGGCCTATTTATTATTGAAAAACAATGGATAACTCTAAACATCCAAAAGCCTAACTTTAAGAGATGAAGCGCCAAAACTATGGGCCTCGTTTGGGTAAATTGGTGTTTCAACTTCCCGGGGACGTAACTTTGGTGTATGAGCTTCATTTGACGCGTATGATACATCATTAGAAAGATATATCTGAGGACTAAACTGTTGCCAATAATATTTATCCCAAAATAGAATCATATTCGTTGGAAAAACGATGCCCAAAAAATGTCGTTTAGGGCCTCAAAACGGCTCCGGAAGTTTAGGACCCGAAAAACTGCTAAAAATAGTAAGTTGTGCTGAAACTGAAAAACTGAAAGAGACAATGATGGGGCCCCAAGTGGAATAGGTGGGTGGCCACCAATATCCACCTGGATCACTTGATTACAATTCTATTGGGTTTGAGAAATTTTGGCACAGGAAAATTCCAACTAAAATTCTTCTATATGGATGGCTGGTATGGAAGAAGAAGATTCTCACTTGGGATGTCCTCATTAGGAGGGGCCTATACGGTCTAGGTAGGTTTATTTTCTATCCACAATGATGAAACGACGTAACATTTATTCTTTACATGCCCCAGGGTTGTTCATATTTGGAACCTGTTCAGTCATTTTCATCTTCTGCTATCATGGACCCCGATGGACTTTATGGATGCAGCACTAAGATGGGATCAACTGAAGGGGCATTTTCAATCCTTGCCTTTATTTTTCATTTGGGAAATATGGCTTTCCAGGAACCTATGTATTTTTGAAGGTAAACCTATAATCACCCCTCACATCTATACTGCTATTATGAGATGGATCAACGACAGGGAGCCTGCAAAGGATATAGTATGTGATGGGTCTAGAAGGATTAGGCCCCACCCCATCTCCCTCCGGACGATTTTTTTTGATGGAGCATGTCTTGATGGGGTGATGGGATGTGGCGCATGGATCAATTTATCTCAATCAGAAAGAATTCATATCTGCTGGAATGGGGGTATGGGCTCAAACAACTTGGCGAAGTTGATGGCTCTATGGTGCGGATTATTGGTTGCTCACAATTTGGGATTGGATGGGGTCAATATCTATGGAGACTCCAAAATTATTATTGATGCCATATTGGGGTATTCATCTCTATCCTCTCTGAGATCTCAGGGGTGGTTCATGAGAACAAAATATTTATGGGCTAAGATGAATTTCCCTCCTCTGCAACATATTTACAGGGAAAACAATACTGGAGCTGATGGGTTATCCAAAAAAGGTATCGTTTTGGTTTATGGTTTTATATAGGTGGGACACTATAGAGATAGAAATCTCATATGGGCCAATAACATTCCCATCCCATGAATTATACATCTATTTCAGCCTATTAGACCAAGCAACAAGCGAGCCTGTTTTTTTTGTTTTTATCTTTGCAACATGCAAGCCTATATACATGCTGGCGGATGAGGCAAATGAGCCACAACATCAAGCGAGCCGGTTTTCTATATCAAGTATTCAGTGGGGGGGTCTTTGACTACTTCATGCATGCTGCTTCTTAAATTATATGGACCCTTGTTTTCTAATGAACATCACTTTCACCTGTAAAGTGGATGTATAGTCATATATATCTGCTCGATTTTGATTTTCGCTTTTTCTACTATAAGTCTACATGAATGGACTTTTTTTTGTCTAATTTTGATGGGATTATGTCGCCGAATATCATACATATTTCCTCATATTTTACAATGATAATCTATATTTGGAGATGTGTTTTTTCACAGCGCATCTCTATGATGTATAGTATTGTACTATTTGTATATGTTCAATATAAAAAAAACATTTTTTTATTTCTTAAAAAAAATATATTCGTTAATTATCTACTACAATTACATCAGGCAATCATATTATAAATATAAATTGTATTATAAAAGCTTGTAGGTATATTCGTCAATCGTCCCCCACAAATACTCTTGCTCTCAGCTCAAAACTAACACGCTTGAAAGGTAAATCTGAGTCGAAAATACTTGGGAGATGAAGGCCGAAGTTGAATATTGACCCTGGATATTCCTTGCAAGTTTCCAAACAACGGATGGAAATATGGCAATATGATTACAATTCTCAGTATTGGGATCATCCCAACAACTATTCAAGGAAAACTTCCATGTAAGGATGTTAACCTATTTTACCTGTAAATTTTTTTTATAGTTCTATATTTTTATAGTGTGTATTAATAGTTTTTTTTCACAAAAATTTAACAATACAATTTCAAGCTAGTAGAGCCAGTAAGAAAGATTATGATGTTCTTAAAATTATATATTTTTAAATTAACCAAAAAAATTACTTTTAAAAGGACAATTTTTTCTCTAAATTAGACTAAGCATCTTTTATAATAAATTGAATCTTTTTATAATAAATTGAGTGAGATGGTATGTATAATAAATTGAGTTAGATCGTACGTAACTGGAATTGGACTGCCCTAATTATTTGGACATAATTTCTCCAACAAACATAGGAACCTTGGTCACTGTGATGTTAGCCGCTTCAAATGAGAAGAATTGTCTAACAAATTTTATTCAGACATTTCTCCTTGTTTTTTCTAGCCGAAAACATTAGTAAGAAAATTTATCTTTCTTCTGTGTTTTTTAATCTATTACGGACAATATAGTCATTCTTTATATTTCTTCTCATTTTCTATTACAAGCAACATCGAAATTGAATCAATTGAAATTGAATTATTACAGAAACATCTTGCATTCATATTCAGAATGGTGAATGGCCCCAAATATTCTAGGGATCGAGGTAATCCAACTTTGAAAATGGAAAATCAATGCTAGTTGGAATGATATATGGTAAATTTATTTTCCAGTCCATGCAGAATAAGTTAACACATGCATTGTTGGACTTACTGTGTATAAACAACTCTGGTTCGAACACCAAACAAATATGTAATTCCTTCACAAAGTGATCAGCCATGAGATTGATTCTACTGCTTCAAGTCATGGTTCTCTTGCTCTCCGCCAGTTCTAGCAGAACCATGGAAGATTCCATTGACAGGTTCATGTATGGTACTTCTAGGTGCTTTGCCAAGGAATATCGTTCCTGAAATCAAGTGAGTTTTTAGCAGTAGTTGGGATTTTCTTCACTGTGTAAATACAAAATAATTAACATGGGCCTCCATATCGTTAATATCTATATGTATACATGAATTATAGAGTTCAATCACCCACTCAGCTTTTACTCAATAACACATTGCTTCCAAGGACATCTGAATCCTAATAGCCAATGTGCTGGTTCCCTTACAATAAAGTAAACCTGTCAAAAGATATATATGAACAATAGGGAATAAAAAAACACCTCATATTAATATCAAAGGAAATATTCAGAAGATGACCAAAAAATACACTTATGGCATAGCTATGTTGTAATCCTACGTGAATTTTATGCAATTCTGTTCAGTTAGATTAGGTAGTTAGGAAGTTATTCAGTTAGTGATAACGAATTGCTTAAGTATAAATGTAATCTAATTCAACGAATAAAACACACAAATCACATATTTTTAATTCAAGATTGGTATCAGAGTTAGTTAATTTCAAACATCGAATTCTCCGTTGTTGAAGAGAGAGTGTGCTCGCTGACCATCATGAGGGAGTGCATTTGGATTTGGTGCGAACCCCAACCATGTGGCAATGTGTGCAGTTTGTTTGCATGAGCGTTGAAGAATTTTGTGAAGTTAGAATGTGACTGTGATGTTAGCATTTGTGGCTATTTGGTGTTTCTTCAATTAATGGTTGTATTGAATGCACTTATAACAATGCATTCTTGGGGTCCTGCAAAATCTGTGTTTTATTTTTTTTGACAGAATTTGTGTTGCAGAGTGAAGGCGATGTTTTGTACCCAGTGCAAAAGGATTAGTAAGTTAAAAACTCTTGCTTTGTTTAAGAAATCTGTGATTGAGATTTTGGTTGAAGCAAAAGCGTTGAATGGTTCAATTTTTGTAATTAAAACAGATTTTTTATTTGATAAAAATCAATGCCTTTTAGTGATAAAACAAAAATATCACTGAATTTGCAAGTTAAAATTACGTTTTTAAGGGAAATTAGTGTTAGGAGGTTATTAAAAACAATTTTTTTTTTTTTTTTTTAGGAATTTTGTGGCAGTGACTTAGAACAGAGTTTTACAAATTTTTTTGTAAGAGTATTTGAAAAAAATCAACTCTTTGGTGTCCTTAATTGGGGTTGTCCTTTCCTAAAAAGAAAATTACCAAGAGTTGTTTAGGAAAGTTAAAAATACTCTAATATTTAATGATTTATGGGATGTAGTCTGTGAAGGAGAAGGAGAGAATGCACTAGAGCAACCAAATGAGCGGAAACAACTAGCAATTTGGAAAATTAAGGATAAGAAGGCCTTTGCCTTAATCTCCACTTCAGTCTCAGAAGAAGTAAGCAGATACATTACTCAAAGGAAAACAACTTATGATGTCATAAAAAAATTAAAAGAGCTTTATGATTCGAATTTTGAATTGGAGATAATTCGAATATTGTTGAAGTTATTTAATCTAGAAATGAGTGATAATGGTCCTCTAAAACTTACCTCTGAAATTAAAGCCATCAATCATGAAATTGAATCTACTAGAGTTAAAGTTGATTTGTTGCTTACTGCCTTTATAAAAGCTCTTTACCCTTCTTATTCACACTACTTGGAATCTCTCAAAGTTAGTGGGCAATTAAAAGATTTATATTTTGACAAATTAGTAGGGAAAATTGCAGAAAGAGAGAAGGATTTTGGCAAGAAAGAAGCCTCACATAGTTCTAATATTGAAACCCTATGTCTTTCTCAAAAATACCAAAAACCTGAAGAGAAATATTTCAGAAATAGTAAGGTTAATAGAGGTTGAGGTAGGAATAATTATAGAGGCACAGGGGCAAAAATATTCAGGGAGATAGACAACATAATGAAAAACAAAGAAATTTTTCTGATAAACCAGCTATAAAATGTTTTAGATGTGGTAAAATTGGACATGCTACTACAAATTATAGAATTCCCTGGGAGAAAATTAATGAAAAAAATAGAACAATTGATTGAAAAGAAAGATCATATAATTTGAGAGAGAGGATAGTCTTCTGAGAAGGCACATTATGTTGTCATTCATTGTAATTTCCACATGGAAGATGTTTTTAGTACTTCTTATTCTTCATGGTATGACAATTGGGTTTTAGACACAGATCACATCTTTTTAATTCAACATGACCTTTCGAAGATATTTGTTTGATAAATTCAGTGATAATATTGAGAGAGTAGTGTATTTTGTTGGTAAGTCCCAAATCAATTCAGTTAAAAATTCCTAGACTTTCAAATTATATTTTGAATGATGTTCTTTACATTCCACAATTTCAAAGAAATTTGTTATCTCTTATACAAATAAGACAACAAGGACATTCCATTCACATATTTGATGGTAAAGTAGAAATTATAAGAGTAGCTGACAATAAAATTGTAATGACTGGTGTGGAAGAAGATAAATTATTGAAGTTGCATGGTATGTTGTATGTTGCATTGAACACAACTTATTTGGTTAAGCAACATGATACTCTATTATCTTCTTTATTATGGCATGCACACTTTGGTCATGTTAATTATGAAAGTATTCAAATTATGAAACAACAGGGGATTGAGGGACTTACAATAGTTCCTATGAAATTGACCCCATGTAATGTTTGTATATTGGGCAAGCATAAAAAATAGTCTTTTCAGAATTCTAAGTCTAGAACTACAAGAAAATTAAGCCTCACACACTCATTTATGTGGTCCAATGCCTGTACCAACCACGAATGAAAATAAATACATAGTCACTTTTATTGATTCTTATTTAAGAATGCACTATGTTTATTTGCTTAAAGAAAAATCACAAGTTTTTGATGTGTTTAAGAAATTTTATATGTTGATAACAAATGAAGCACAACTTACTATTAGTACTATAAGCACTGATAATGGAGGAGAATATAATTTACATTCTTTTGAAACATATTTGCAAGAGAATGGAATCAAACACCAAACCACAATACCATATAATCCACACCAAAACGGTGTTGCTGAATGAATGAACATAACATTGCTTAATATGGTAAGGTTATCGATGTTTTCTAAGAATGTAAAATTTATGTTTTGGGGAGAAGTCCTGCTCTGTGTAGCATACATTAGAAATCAATGTCCTTCCTTTGTCATTAACATCATAACTCCATATGAAATGTGGTATAGTCGTCTTCCTATTTTTAAACATTTCTGAATTTTTTGTTCTCAATGTTATGCTTTGATTCCTAAACATCAGAGAAATAATCCGAGTTAACGAAGCATAAAATGTATATTTTTAGGGTATTCCATGACTTCTAAGGCATACCAATTGTATGATGAAGAGAACCAAAAGTTTATTTTGTCAAGAAATGTATTTTTTCTTGAAAATGATAAAGATTCCCTTACTGTTGATAGAAAACTTAATCAAATAGAAAATTTTGTGCCTCAAAAGTTTTATTATGAATCAGATAATACACTTCCCCATCCTGAAGGGGGGATTCCTATATTACATCATTTTGTGGAGTTTCCTTCTCTCAATGATAAGAAATTATATGTGGTTGATGATGATAATTCTATTGATGATGATGAGGAATTGGTTGATGCAAGTGCTTCTATAGAAACAATGATAGAAATGGCAATAAGTGAGCTAGATGAAGAAGATGAGAAACTTCCTTAACAACTTCCTACACAATATTTGCGAAGTTGAACTCGTATTCAAACATTTCCAAAGAAATATTTTGAGTTTAAGGCTGGAAGTTCCTCACGCAACTATTCTCATTGTGAATTTAATTTTTCTGTGGATTGTGAACGTACTTGCTTTGAAGAAGTTGCTAGTTATGAAAAGTGGAAATATGCAACGCAAAAGGAATATGATACTCTCATAAAAAATGGCACATGGAGGCTGGTAGATCCTCCTGTTGGCATGAAACCTATTGGTTGCAAATGGATTTATAAAACTAAGTATAAAGCTAATGGTTCACTAGACAAACACAAAGAAAGACTTGTAGCGAAGGGATATGTACAGAAAGAGGGTATCTACTATACATATACTTTTTCTCCTATAGCTAAATGGGGCACTATTAGATATGTTTTTTCTATTGCAGCCCAAAAAGGATGGAAAATTCATCATATGGATGTCAAAACTGCCTTTTTAAATGGATATTTGAAAGAACATGTTTACATGTTTCAGCCAAAAAGTTGTTTCATTAAAGGGAAAGAAAAAAAGGTTTGCAAACTAATGAAGTCTTTATACGGATTGAAACAAGTTCCACGAGCATGGTATGAAAATATAACTGAACATCTTCTTAAATTAAACTATAAACATTTTGACCTAGATGATGCAACTCTTTTCGTTAAAAAAGTTAGAAGATTGGTTGTATATCTAGTTGTATATGTTGATGATTTGATGATCACAGGAAACAATGATGAATACATATCATCAATAAAGAAGGAATTGAAAAAGGTTTTTGACATGATAAATTTAGGTTTACTTCATTATTATCTTGGAATTGAAGTTGATCAAAAACCACAACATATTTTCATCTCTCAGAAGAAATATGTTGATAAGTTATTGAACATATATAGAATGATCGAGTGTAATCAGGTTGCTACTCCAATGGAGGAGAATTTGAAACTTACTTTCAAAGAAGGAAATTCGTTTGAAGATCCAACAAAGTATAAGCAACTTCTTGCAAGTTTGATTCATTTGTCTATTACTCATCCTAATATATCCTTTGATTTTGGAATACTTTCTAGGTTTATGCATCATCCCTGTGAGGGGCATTGGGTTTATGAATAGTTTCTAGGTTTAAAAGGAACTCAAACTTACGGCATCAAATATTCCAAAGTTTTAAACTTCCATCTTGTTGGTTATTCAGGTGGATTTTTATGGGGATAAAGAAACTAGAGTCTCAACTTCTAGATATTCAATGAATCTTGGATCAAAAACCATCAGTTGGAGATCGTGCAAGCAATCTGATCTTGCTGATTCTACCACTGAAGCCGAATATTTTGCAACAGCTCAAGACATTAAGGAAATCATTTGAATCCGAAAATACTCAAATATTTACAAGAGAAACAAAGAGCTTCAACTCCTTTATTTGTCGACAACTCTTCTGAAATTCAGTTGGCCAGGAATCCAAACTTTCATGATCGAACCAAACATATCAACACCAAATATCATTTGATTCCATAGCATGTAGAGGCCAAAACAATTCATCTAGCACATTGTCCAACTTCTAAACAAATTGCAGATATTTTTACCAAAGAATTAGGGCATGAAAAATTCGAAAAATTTAGATCCTTACTTGCTATGTTAGATGTCCCTTCGAATTAAGGGGGAAAATGTTGTAATCCTATAGGAATCCTACGGGATTCTGTTCAGTTAGGTTAGGTAGTGAGGAAGTTATTCAGTTAGTGATAACTAATTTATGAAGTATAAATGTAACCCAATTCAATAAATGAAACACATAGATCACATATTTTTAATTCAATAAGTTATTGCATGATCAGTTCTATAAAGTGAAGCAACATATGATAAGCTATGTAAAGTGAAGAAGGAAATGTTGAATTGCACATCAGTAAATATTTAGCTTATTGATTGATAATAAGTAGTAAGGATTCTTCACTAGCCTTTGAACATAATAAGCATATGTCCTCAACTAAGGATTCCTAGAAGTATCGCACCCTGGAAATGAATTCTGAACACACACACACACACACACACACACAGATATATATATATATATATATATATATATATATATATATAAACAGTTGGAAAGAGAAATTTAAAGGAAGGATTGGAAAGAAAAAGTAAAGGAAGGATTTCTTAGGAGTTGTATAAGAATTTTAAATTCTGCACAACTAACCTCATAGTACATTTGTAGAGAAATTTTTATGAATGTGATCCACGTAAAATTGAATCCTAGGTTAATAAGAATTTACAAAGGAACATTTTCATGAAAATGTATGTATAGAGGAGTTTCCAAGAATGTGTTTTAATTAAAATTGAACCTTAAATCAATAATCTTTGGAGGGGAGACTTTAATAAATTACAAACAAAGCATTTTATAAGAGACTCTAATTGACCACACACTAATCCAATCAAGCAGCTTTCTTCATTAGTAAAATCTATCTAGTGTTGATCAAGAGTTGTAATTCATGAGGTCTATCCAAAATAGAGTACAAAACTTATAAAAATCTCATATTGGATCAAAGGGAACCTGAAACTCCACTCCTACAATGTGCAAAAGGACCATCCATATCAATATTTAGCTTGCAATGGTCTTTTTGGGATGATATCAAAAAGGTAGTTCTATCCTTGGAGGATAAAACAAACTCTGAAGCCAACTAACACTAATTTTTCTAAGAAAATAAATGAAATCCCAAAAATCCCTTGGAAGAATTTATTTATTTTTAATTTTTTAATTTTTAATTTAATTTTATTTTATTTTCTGCTAAACTTATTTTCTTCAAAATTAAGAATATGATAAATACAATTTCCATTCTATTTCTATCTCTAGACTATCCTCTTTCCCAAATCCCAACCAGTTTAATCCATTTCCTCTGCTAACACACTAAGTTTGCCACTAAAAATTATTAAAAATGATGGACTCATAAATACGAAAATTATAAGGAGCTTAAATATGTCACATAAGTTTTCCACTAAATTTTTCCAACATGTTGGCTTATATAAATATCAAGGGGTTGAACCCTCCAAGCATTTAACCACCCATTTGGGGACCAAAATGTTGTCTTGATTCACCACTTCTAGAAATCCAAGACCTCCTTCATCCTTGAGAATGATACAAACATCCTAGGGAAACATGAGAAGACCCTAATATCCACCATATTTGACACATAAATAAGAATATAGAAGACTTTTTCTTACCACTATCATTCTAGAAAAAGGAAGACCCTTGTAAATCCAAACAAGAAGTTTAAGTTGCAATCTATCCAAACACCAATTCCACATAGAAAAAGAGAAAGGTCAACCCAAAAAAAAATGCCAACATGGCTAAGAAAACCTCGTAATTGGAATCTATGAATAAATACCATCAAAATAAAAAATCAGAACTATCTCTTATAGTCACTCACAATATCCCTCAAGCCTCATAGAATATGCAAAGACTATATTTCGATAATAAATATATAATTCTCATAAATATAGTTAGAAGATGAGAACTATATTTCAATAATAAATATATAATTCCATAAATTGAAATATTATAATTTATAATATATATTATTAAAATATTTAGAAAAAACATATCACACACTTTTAAGTAAAATTTGTACATGCATCATGATAAAGATTGATATAATAAGTATATGAAATGAATTGAAATATTATAACTTATAATATATATTGTTAAATATTTGGGCAAAAACATAACACACAATGTTAAGTAAAATTTATAATTATAACACTATAAATATTGCTATAACTAATCTATGAAATGAATAAAGTAAATGATTTTTTAAAAAGAAATGAATAAAATAAATGAAATTTTAAGAAAGGTAAATGATCATTTAAAAAGATTAGTTTGATGAGTGAAAAATAATTTTTAAATTTTATTATAAAAAAATAATAATAAAATATGATTTGTCTTATTACTGAATGAAGTTATTTTAATTATTATACCACAAAAATATTATTAAGTTAGCATCATTTTAGTAATTTTAATAATTTAATACCACAAAAATATTATTAAGTTCTTATCATTTTAATAGTTTTAATAATTTAATAAGAAAGATATAAAACAATGAATTTAGAATTGTTTTTATTATCTTAAGAGAATTGGATTGTTGACATGTGATGATATATTGCTGATATAAATAATATAGAAATAATTAATTTAATTGAGAAGATTTAAATAATTTATAGTGATTGTTAAATTAATTAATTATATATATATATATATATATATATATATAATCACAAATAATTTTAGCAAATTATTTGTGATTATAAAGTTATCAATTATATTTTAAATAAGGAGAAAAAGAATGTTTTTTATTTTAATTATGAATTAATTTTAAGGATGAAAATGCATTTTAAAATTAAAAATTTTGGTCAATATTATTATTATTATTAGTTTCTAATTAATCAATTGTAAAATATTATTATTATTAGTTTCCAACTAACCAATTGTAAAATGTTTAATGATATTTTTATAAAAATATTTAAATTTTTAATTATTTTATATTAGTCTATATAATATATTTATTATTTTTAAAGTCTATTTTTTTGGAAAAGTATGGAAAACTAGTTCACCCTTAAAATTTTAAGAAAGAAAAAATTAATATGCTTTTGAAAGTGTGAAATAAGGGAAAAAAAAGATTGGAAGGTGATGTGTACTCTGTTAGGAGCAAACTTGCCCAAGGGACTGAACAATGTTGGGACTATTGGCTGTAGGACAAACTATGGTTCTGATCACGTTGTACTCAATGATGAACCGGTTTTAATCGGTCTTTGGTTTGTTGTTTTTGATAGGTGAGTACATTGAACGTATTGGATGTTCATAAATAAACCTCTTTATCTAAAGTCATACAATAATCGTGATACATCCTATGTGCAGATACTGCATAACATTTGCACGGGTTCTCCCCAAAATCAAGGGGAGATATGATCATTCTCAGCTTCATTTTCTTGATCTCGGGCTGACAACTTATTCAAGGTGGTTTATCAAATCCTCAGTTGGGCACAGGGACAACGATAATTTCTCTCAAGGTTTCAAATGCTTGTTATAATAAAGCTAGTGAAAATCCTCGGTATGTACTATCAATCCCTTTCCAAATATTTACTGACATGCAATTCAACGTTTGGTTTTTTTACTTTACATACCTCATCGTTGCAGTAGCTCTGCCATTAGCATATCGTTTGGTTATCTTCTGTGCATTTTCATTTTATATTAAGATATATGGTTTATTCCAAAGGTATATTTTGACAATATCAGGATAGGAACCAATTCAAGTGAACGGTTTAATTTCCAAAATATTATAGAATTTGTAATTTATAAAGATGTTATTCTATTTCTTATTCTCTTTTTCCAGCCAGATGGAAACAGCACATGGTCTATTTGGATTCAGATCTCCTTGGAAGCAATACGCTCAACATTGAAGCAATGAAGCAATAAAAGCTCTCAATGGGTGCTTGAATTCTATGATTGAGGAGTGTTCAATCCACGTATAGATATTAAGAATATGGAGGCCCATGTTAATTTATTTTATTTTTTTGTGATATTTGAAAATTGAACATTAATTTATATAATTTTAGTTTAAAGATGATGATGATGGTTATTATTAGTTAACCAATGTTGTTTATCTGACCAAGTTAAGAGAGGTGAAAGAATCTAAGATTGATTCTTCAAAATCTTGTTTTTATGGTTTAAGAGAAGGGAAATAAGTGCTTCAAGATCGCTATAGGTGGGTTGGCTTAATAGGTCAAAAAAATTGATAGGTGCGTTGGCTTTTCATCTTCCACTTGGTTAGAATCGCAAATATGACAGATTCTATCTTTCCAAGGGGTCTTGGGGATAAACCACCCCCAGATCTCACTCAGAAGCTCATGGGAACTAATTCTTATGTTAGCTATGTGCATATTTTTCTTATTGTTGGCCAAATCCGAAGTTAATGAGAATTAATTCTTATCTTAGGAATGTTCATATTTTCTTATTACTGAACAACACAAAAATAATTATGATTATCAAGAATAAAATTGATCACTTCTTTATTTTTATTTTTAAATATTTATTTTTAAATCATTAAAATAATATATAATTTTAAATATACAATTTTTTTCTTTTAATTAAAAAAATCTAAAATAATAATAAATTAATATAATTTATTAAGATTTTTCTAATTAATGGGAGTCCATATAGATTTAACGGATTCAATTCTATCGATATCGAGACTCCATAATTTAGCCAGCAAGAAATAATCTCTTTTCGTGGATCCCGTGATCCAATTAAGAAAGATCTAATTAATATCCATTACCAAAAAAGGTATTCAAAATAATAATAAGGGCATATAGTTAAATCACATATTTTATTAAGAGATAATCGGTTCAATTATATTGATATCTTCAAAACCAAACTCCATAATTTAGCACCTCAGAAATAATCTCTTCTAGTGGATCTCTGTAACACTCTATTTTAATTTAATTATTGATCTAAAAAATAGTCATGGGATATTTTGAATGAGTAATACTTTAATATATTATTTTTTCTATGTAACACTGTGTTTGAATTTAATTATTGATCTAAAAACTGGTTATAGCATATTTTGAATGAGTAATAATTTAATATATTATCATTTGTCTTTCTCAAAAAGAGAGTTAATTAATAATTGCCTTGAGTAAAAGGAAGAAGTAGTAACTGATTGGTAAGTGATTCCAAGAACCTAGGATAAAAGGTGGAGGTAGTTCTCACAAATACCATTTTCCCTAAAAAAAAGATTTATACGAAAATCGTGAGAGGGAATGGGGTTCTGTGCAGAAAGTATGATGGGGTGTAGCAATAGGTTGTTGCTATGAGTAATCCAGAGCTGGTAAGGAAACCAGTGGAGCTCAGGAAATACCCAAGTGAAGATAAGATTGAATTTGATCCTGAGGTCTAACTTCATGTCTCATAGAAACACCAAGGCGCTGGTGAGGAGAAAGGGGGGAGCTGAGGATGAGATTACCTCGCTCAAGGTTGGGAGGCCCATCAGACTTCTGGAAGAATTAACTAATAATAGGTATTGAAGTATCTTGGATTTCCGGTTGATGCATTAATAACAATAGGAATTACATAGCGGAACTCTTGAGTTACAATAAAAGATTACATTTAAATTATTCCTATTCTAGCTGTCATTGGCAATATAAAATCTATGACTCCGCTTTTATGTATACTTCATGAAAAACAATGATTACAGGTAATGTCACTGTAAGTAGAAAGTGAAAAATTACAATAAAAGAGTAGTATGCAATAAACTCTGTGACCCACAATTACAGCAAACCTGTAAATTTATGTCGATGTTCTATGCTTTATGCAACTTTACTTTCTCTTCAATACTAGACATCAATCACATAAGTCATTAAGTAAAATGTTGATAGAACATACTAGTGGATCAATAGAAGACAAGCTAGAAAAATATATGTTTGTTGGTGCGTTACGGCGATCAGCAGGATGCTTCAACCAACAAAGACTCCTTGGTCAGTCAGCCCAGCATGTGTCACAACAAACCTCAAAACAGCCAAATGGTCAACTCAAAGTCAACCCTAGAAAAGTCAATGCAGAACAACAACAAGTAAAAGTCAACGCAGCTCGGTCTATGGTCAAAATTTTACCTTGGTTCTTGTGCCAAAATGTACGGACTTCAGAAATCGAACTCTATGCCAAAATTCAACTCTTTTTTACCATGCATTGACCAAAGTCAATGTTGGTAAAACCTGCAGTGGAAACCCTAGCTATAGCAGAAATATGTTCGTCCTTCTTTCCCACGTGGGAATAGAAAACTACCTCCAAGGAGCTCAAACCAATCAGAAGAGGAGAGCGAATGTGTGAGGATGAGTTGAGTGAAATGTCCTCCAATGTTGACTCTATTTATATCAATCATTGATGGTATGTGACACATTTGCTGTGGGTATAAAACCTTAAGTCTGACTTGCACATATTTTGAAAGTATTAAAAATAAATTCAAAATAAATGTTCTGCTCATCGGATCAAGATGATATTTAGATCAATCTTGCACCTATTCGAAAGAGGAACCCAATAAAAATATTGGTGTCTTCATTTGAGCATCACAACATGGATTTTGGACCTAGTTGTCCAATTTAACACTCCCTCTCAACTAGGGAGAACTCCATCCACCTGTGAAATCAAACATCATGCGTCATCCCACTGTAACTTTCTTTACTGGCCTCTTTATTTCAGAACAGAAGAGGGTCAGTCACAAAGACATCATCCCCGACTGACAGATTTAGCCCAGAGGTCTAAAACCTCTATAGGACTCACAAAGAGCCTCATACCTACCTGAAGTTGGTTTACCTAACCCGAAGTCAGTTGGAGGTTCGAAACCTCACATGGACTCAAAGAGTCACACACCAACCCAAAGTTGGTTAATCCGACTTGAAGTCAGTAGGAGTTCTAAAACCTCACTTGACTTGATCCTAGATCAAGTGGTTTGAAACGTGTCATCCTAGATAGAGAGTACGACAATCTCTGATGCGTCCATCAGTCTTCGCTACTAGTCTCTAGCTTTTCCCACCTCATTGGCCAAATGAGAGGTGTTTCCCATGAGTCCAGAACTCAATGGGTAGGATGCATATGGGGCACAAATCATGAGAGGTGAACCAAATCAATCATCATCACAATGGGGAAAAAGCACCAGCAGGTTCAGCAAGCCTAGCCCTGTGTTTTGGATGTTTTTAATTTGGAACAACGACCAGATTTTGGGGTTGCGGAACGAGGACACACGACAACTGCAACCAAGTCGCAACCACATCAAACATGATACTTGGGCATATACGAACATGTACATAGAGGAGGAAACTAGATGTGTGTGTGTGTGTGTGTGTGTGTGTGTGTGTGTGTGTGTAGATAAGGAGAAGATACATCGAAAGACCCAAGGAACACACAGACAATCGCAGAAAGCCAATAGCAAACAGAGTGACATAAGAAGAACTACCACGACAATGTAAATAAAATAGCGCCTCACCCGATGAAAAAGGATGATTCCAGCAGAAGAGAGTAGAGAGCGACTAAGGAAGAGAAACCGCATGTCGCCGCAGAACCCGCAGCCTGATGGCCCTAATTCCTAGGGTCTATTGATGTAGAATCTCTGTTCCGCAAGGCATATGTATCAGATCTGCAAGTCCATTGTAAAGCTATGTAACTGGGAGTTGGCCAAGAGCTTAATACAATTGCAGGTTGCTGTCTATTTGTGTGATCCACATGCATGTGTGTTGGTTGAGATACTTTAAAATTTTTATTTTCTTAATATCTATATGTTCTCTGAATGATGTTGCATATGTGATTCTATCTATGAAATCTAACCCCTGATGAGAATGAGTTGCGGATCTATTCCTTGCCACTGGTCTATTCCCCTCCTGCATGTGGTCACGTCATGCCTCGGGTGAGACTCTCTACTCCATAGAGAAGGGTGACAATACCGGCGTGATCCTAGACTACAACGGATTCCTTTGTTGGCCACAATCCTTGAACCTGGGTCTTGCCCGCGAGACCTGATCACTCGCCAACAAATGGTTCCATTGCCAGGACCTGCATGATATGAGGGAATCTAGACCATGGCATCGCAGATCTTCGAAGGGGAGATACGACGATGGTGGGATAATCATTTAGACCATTTCATTGCTCAGCAAGTGGAGTTGATTAAGAAAGGGGAGGCAGCGATCAAGGAAATCGTCCTCTTCTCAGATTTAGCCGGTGATACGTTCGAAAATTTCTGGGGAAAGTTCCCTATCGACCTTTACAATTGGTTGCGGAGGTTACAGACGAAGGTGCCGAGAGATGGCTCGCGGAAGATAAATCGCAGGTGGGCGCATGAAGATCTGGTGGCTCTGCATCGGTTGAACACCGAGTTGACCCGCGCGGTGGATTTTTGGGTGGAGACCACGGTGGAAGGATAGATTGTGGAGTTTGCTGCTGAGTGTTATCAGTCCTTCTCGAAGGCCGAGGCTACCTTCTGCTCTGAGCTCAGAGGGAAGCTGCTTAAGGAGATTCCGCTGTGGATTAAAGCTCTGATGGTGGATGAAGGGTTGATAGAATTCCGCAAGACAAGTATGGAAGCGTAAACCACTGGTGCTGGGGGAAGGGTTGAAGGGATTGATGCTACGTAGAGTGTGATGCGGGGAGTGGGGAATCGATGTTGAGGCCGCAAGGACGCTGAGGGAACGACGTGCACATCGGCAGGCACAGATTTCCGATAGGTGGCGAAGAAGGGTGATGCGAGATTTGAAGAGACGAGAGATCGAGAGGAAGAATCAGAAGGAGGCGCCTCAGAGGGTAGGAATTGTGAACGCGGATACCCAGGGATGAGAAGGGACCACTGTGGGAGTACGATGGGTGCATGGGAGCCCAGCTAAGCAAGCATGCGAGACGGTGACTGACTAAGATGATGGAGGTGTGCAGCCCGAGGAAAGTTCCGATGGTGAATGGTACGTTGTGATGCAGCAGTTGTTTCAAGAGCGGACGACATTCAGTTCTCCAGCTTGCCATACTCCTCCCAATCTGCATGGCTAGGATCCCTATCTTCCCCTGGTACTTTATCAACCTTTGAGTAATATTTTCGTTAAATTTCGGCGCCTGAGCTGACCTCGTACGGGGGTGAGTTCTAAAGGTCGACGCAACACTCGTTAGCAGGTCATGACTATAGTATTGCGTCTTGTGTGAATAGCCACGCAACCAGGACTGAGGATTTATCCCCGTCAATTCCGCCGTGCGAACATGGCTAGGTTTTACTCAATATCCACGTTTTCAAGTGGGTAATGATGATGAGCAACATCGGTATCCGTGCGAAGCGATTATGCTTCGGCGACGCCGGACGTGTGGAAACTACCAGAGTCTTCAACCACGCTCAGAGAGAGGGCTCTGCGATGGTTCATCAAGTGGTCCGAGGCCCACCCGAATCCCGTCATCGCAGACGTGAAGCGGGATTTTGTCCAAGAATTTAAGCTTCCCCAGAAGGACCAACAGGGTCTGTCCGAGCTCTGGGAAATTAAATAGAAGGAAGGAGAAACCGCATGGGAGCTAATGCGGCGATTCAAGGACGTGATCGGGAAACTCAGCTACCCGATCGACCTGAACCATCAGAGGGACTGGTTCATCAAGGCTCTGCTTCCCTTGACGTGAACCCCCCTCACCCAACAGAAGATCGACAATCTGCAGGACGCTTTGGAACAGTCCATGAAGATCAAGGCCATGGCGGGCTACCCTCAGGAATATCGGGGAGGGTCGGCCCCACAGGATCCCTCCTTAGTGGGATTGCAACATCAGATAGCTAGCCTAACCGAAAATCTCAAGGAGATACAGCCGGTCAGACCAGCCAGGCCGAACGTTTGGTGCACTCACTGCCTGGTTGAAGGCCATGTCGCAACTGAGTGTCCTCGATTGCGTGGCGTAGGGGTGGGACCCTCGGTCGCGGAAATTCAAGGGGGGCCACCCGTGGGGGCTGGCGCGGCACTGAATCCGCAGGGAGTATACCAGACGCAACAGCCGTATGCGGGGTTCCCCTCCCAACTCAACCCACCCGCCATAGAGTATTGTGAGATTTGTCGGACGGTGGGACATCCGCCTCGGATGTGCCCGATCTTACAGAAGTATTCCAACGTGCCAAACAATGTATATTATGAGTTTTGTGCTTCCACGACTCACAACACGGAGCAATGCTGGGCTCTCGACACACTCACGGACCGGTTGGATCGACCCTCCTATAGGGTGAATGAGGCTCCTAGAGGAAGAGGGGGCAGGGCGCGTGGAGGCCGCACTGGGGGCCGCGGGCCGGTGAAATGCTATAACTGTGACCAGGAGGGCCATGTGGCTCGCGAATGTCCCCTCCCTCGCCGTCCGTGGTGTTCCCAGTGCCGAGTAAACACCCATGCGACAGAAGATTATCCCGAGCTCATCAAAAAGTGGGAAGAACATGCACGACAGAGGGGTACGAACTTGGTAAACACCGAGCCATGGGTGGCCGCGACTCCGGCCATGCAGAACGTCGATATTGTGACGAGGGGCGGTAAGAGAACAGGGGAGGACGCTCGCGGAAAGGAGCCAACACCAGTTGTCAGGCCAGCCTCCCGCACCAGGTAATCAGACCAGAGGCGCAAAAGAAGTATTTCCAGGAGGCGGTTGAGGCATTTGCTCATCTGCGCAAAGCAGAAGGCCTGGAGGCACCCTTGCTGACAGATCCTGGGCCACAGCACGCCCCAGGAACCCTGATGGAAGAATGGCTCCAGATATTCCTCAAGATTGTTGACAGTGCTGCTCTGCGGCAGCAGCTCAAGTGTACTTTGGAAGGGGCACTGCAGGGGAGGATAGGACTGGGGGAACCGGTGGACCCAGCCCCCCAATCAGTGCAGTGCATCAAGCGAAATAAGCGATGAATGGGTAAAGAGTTCCAGCTCAATATGCAGGTTGGGGGATTCCAAATTAGCGACACCATGCTTGATTTAGGGTCTGACGTCAACATCCTACCGCACAAGACATGGGAGGCTCTCGGAAAGCCACAGCTGGCCTACTAGCCCATCCAACTCAAGATGGTGAACCAGTACTGCATTCTGCTGATTGGCTGACTCGAAGGTGTCGAGCTCGAAATTGTGGGGGTAAAGACTTACACCGATTTTGAGGTCATTGATATTATGGGAGACAAGGATTCTTACCTCGCCCTGTTAGGCATTGATTGGGCTTTTGAGAATTATGCTATCATCGACCTCAAAAAGGAGCTGATGATCTTTGAAGATGGGGAGGTCCGGGTCACTCAGCCTCTCGACCCATATCAAGGCCCAAGGTATACCGAAACAGTGGATAACCAGGAGGATGCTCAGATGATGGACCACCTATACAAGATGACTGCAGGGAAGCGAGAAGACTACATTAACCCGACCGCGACTGGCTCTGTCAGTTGGCGGAGTGTCCAGAGCTCAGAGCTGGGATCCGAACTCGCATGGGAAGACTGGCAGCAGGGGGGTTACGAGACTAGCACGCGGAGATGTGCCCATGTTGGCCGCGTCAGTTGGGTTGGTGCTGAGTTCAGAGGATACCCCACCCTGTCAAACATGCAATCTGTCAATACCTTTATTACCAAGGTTGAGGACATTGTGCCGGAAGGGAGCAGACTACCCATTTTGGACGTCGCACTACAGTCTACAATAGCCTGGTGGTGGAAAAATCACCGCAATACGTTGTCGCGGTGGAGTAGCGTGGCGGACGCGTTGCGGGCGCAGTTCAAAGAAGATGAAGGCCCTCGAAGTAGGCAGCAGTACTCTGGGACTTCCAATCCGCAGGACCACTTGCGGACTTGTGAGGGGCAGTGTCGAAGTATAGGATACCCGGAAGAGCTGTGGGTTCATCGGTTTGTCCACTCTTTAGACACCATCCCCCACGCATGGTACTTGGAGGAAGAACGGAAATGAGGGACTAGTTCTTGAATGGAAGTCGCGCGCAAATTTGAGCAGTGTTTCTCTTTCGCGGTGGACACAGAGTTGGAATCTCAGGCTTTGCATGCTATTAGGGCGGTATTGTTTTTCCGCGATCCGCAGATCGACTGCTGCACGCTACCCGCCCGTCCAAAGGTCATGCGAGAGTTGGTTTGCCAAAGGATTGACGACGATCTAGAGGACGATGGTCTAGAAGACCTGAGGCACCTGTATTTTGAAGAGAAGGAAGGCGAGCGGAACATTAACGAAGAGCCGGCCACCGAAGGGGTCCATTTACGACCACTGAGGACAAAGAAGCTAAACATCGGTATGGAGGAGAAGCATAAGTTGGCTACAGTGGGCGATTACTGGGACGAGGAGACGACCAAAGAGATTTTCAGCCTCCTCCAGGAATATGAGGATTTGTTCCCCTCGTCGGTCGTAGATCTGAAGGGCATCAAAGGCGATCTTGGTGAAATGTGCATTGTGCTAAAACCGGGTGCCAGGCCTGTGAAGCACTGGCCCTACCAGTTGAACCCGCGAGTTAAAGATAAGGTTAAGATGGAAATCGACAAGATGCTGGCCGTGGGTCTAATATTTCCCATGGAAGAAGCAGAGTGGGTGAGCCCTATCGTCATCCAAAATAAGAAGGACAAGGCAGAGATACAAGTTTGTGTCGATTATCGCAGTCTAAACACCGCCTGCATTCATGATCCGTTCCCCACCCCTTTCAGCGACGAAGTGTTGGACCACGTTGCGGGGAACGAAGCCTACTATTTCACTAATGGCTTTTCGGGCTACCATCAGGTGCGTATCACGGAAGAAGATAAGTCAAAGACAACCTTCACCACTGAATGGGGGTCATTCGCATACCACATCATGCCGTTTGGCTTGAAGAACGCTCCAGCCGTGTTTTCTTGGATTGTCATCGCCGCCTTCCGGGAGTACCTTCACAAGTTCTTGGAAGTCTACATGGACGACTCGACTGTCTACAGTTTATTGAAGAAACACGCTACCCTGTTGCGGGTCATGTTTGATTGATGCCGCCAGCTGTAGATTTCTTTGAATTTAAAGAAATGTATTTGTACTGTTTCGTTCGGCACGTTGTTGGAACATGTGGTATGCAAGCAAGGGGTCTGCGTCGACCCCGCCAAGGTTGCGGTGATCGTACACATGGAAGCCCCCGAGACGGTGAAATAGTTGCGGGCATTGCTCGGGCACATGGGATACTACAGGAGGTTTATCCACAACTATGCCAAGATCACTGCTCTCTTAGAACAACTTCTGCGGAAGTCCACAGTCTTTTAGTGGATGGAGGAGTGTCAGGTAGCCCTGGACACCTTGAAGGAAAAGCTGGCGTCGGCGCCTATTCTAGTTCATCCTGATTGGGATAAGCAGTTCCATGTGCATATCGATGCTTCCAGTATTGCACTTGGGGCTGTCTTGGCATAACCCGGCGATACAATAGTTGACCACCCGGTATACTTCGCCAGCCACAAATTGTCCAATGCGGAGAAGAATTACACCACGACCGAAAGGGAGGCGTTGGTGATGGTGTACTCTCTTCAAAAGTTCCGCCACTATCTTCTAGGGGGCAAGTTCAAGTTCTTCACGAACCACTCTGCCCTGAAGTACCTGGTCAATAAGCCTGTTCTGGAAGGACAGATTTACCATTGGCTTCTGCTATTTCAAGAATTCACGTTTGAGGTAATCATCAAGCCCGGGAGGTTGAATGTCAGGCCCGATCACCTATCCCGGTTGGAGACGGGGGAGAATGGCGGCTCCCTTGATGATCAGCTGCCAGACGCTAACCTCTTCCGAGTCGAAGCTGTACCAGATTACTTGGTCGACATTGCCGCCTATCTGACCATGGGGTAATGCCCTCAGGATTACACCCCGCTGCAGAAACGACATTTGGTCATCCGTGTCGCTGACTACCAATTGATCGTAGGGCAGCTATACAAACTGGGCCTCGATGAGGTTTTGCACAGATACGTCCTTGACAACGAACGGGAAGCGGTAATGTGGGAATGTCACAGCGATGTTGCGGGAGGGCAGGTGGGTGCGAAACCCACCGCAAAAAAGGTGCTTCAAGCTGGCCTATGGTGGCCGATAGTACATATCGATTGTAAGGCCTATGTGAAGCGGTGCGACGTCTTCTAGCGGACGGGCAGGCCCTCTCACCGGGACGAGCTTCCGTTACACCCAGTGCATGTGTTGCGGCCGTTCGAGAAGTGGGCTGTCGATTTTGTGGGGCCCATAGCTCCAGTCACTAGACACTCCAAGGCCTGGTACATCATTATCGCCATGGATTACCTCACCAGGTGGGCCGAGGCAGCCGCGGTACATGACTGTACAACAGATACCACTACTCGGTTCATTTTTGAGCACATCATTTTCCGGTTTGGCTGCCGGCGAAGTTTAACCAATGATCAGGGTACACACTTCATTAATGAAACGGTCAAAACACTGCTGGACACCTTCATGGTTCAACATCACAAGAGTAGCCCGTATCACCTGCAGGCTAATGGTACGGTGGAAGCCTTCAATAAGATTCTTGACAAAGGCTTGACTAAGATTTGCAATTCCCAGCGTGATGATTGGGACGAGCGCCTATCAGCGGCCTTATGGGCCTATCGGACTACGGTGAAGAGTTTGACCAATCAAACGCCGTTCCAGCTCGTGTACGGCCGGGAGGCTGTGATCCCCGCCGAGTTTATTGTACCAAGCCTGCTGATCACCACGTCTCTGAAGTTTTCGGAAGAGGCCTCCCTCTAGGAGCGCCTCCATGAATTACAGGAATTGGATGAGGCCCGCTTCCTGGTCGAATTCCACCAGAAGATTCAGAAGGACGGGAAGAAAGCATGGCACGACCACCACATTAAGAACAAAACCTTCCAAGTTGGCAGCAAAGTTCTTTTATACGACAGCAGGTTCCAGAAGTTCCCAGGAAAGCTACAGATGCACTAGTTGGGACCCTACTTCGTTATTGAGATTCGCGATTCCAGAGCCATTTGGTTGGCATAGCTGGACAGTACGGTTCTGCCTGGGTGGGTGAATGGCGCACGCCTGAAACCCTACCAGGAGTAAGTACCTTTCATTTCTCATCAATAACTCTCGCACCCGAGAGCACTCGTAGCGTAGCGTAGTTGAATAACTCTCCCGCAACCGGGATGAGCGTAGGAGGTATTCTCTGTTCATAGGTAGTGTGTCAATAACCTCTCAGTTGTGAGGTCTGCACCGCAACCGACTGTGGTCGGGGCGGCGCCGGTCCAGCGTGTCATCCCTGTAGGATCCGTACCAGTCTCCATGTCAGTCTAGCTCAGTCCACCCACGTACTTGTGTCAGTCCGTAGGATCACCTAGATCTGCAACATTAATTACCATACTTGGCAGCGACCACGCCGTGATCATTTGGCCATCACCCTCAGTAGCCTCAGCCGTCGCGTCCGCCCATTTCCCCATGCCATCGTCAGCAACTATCACAGCACTCATTGGCATGCAATTGATCGCACGATTATCACAGAAATAATGCCAGCAGGAATTAATTCTTTAGAGGGTCTCATCAACTCCACTCATGCCAGGTGCTGACATAACTTGCATGAGCACCAAAAGCACGAGAATTCCGGACCCATTCGAATTAGCAAGTGCAGCTGCACCAGAGCCATTAAATTCTCAGAACGCATTGCACCAGGAAAGGCGCCCAAGGAAAATTTTACAGGTCTATCAGCGCTGTGCCAAAATGCCGAAGGCTGTTCCAGCCGTCGTTGAACCAGAGCTTGACACTCGGATTCACAAGACTGAGTCCCTGGTGGGCAAGTATGATAACACAACCTTGATTGATTTCAACCTCTCAAATGCTGTCGAATTTCCATCCCTCCAGTGGTAGGCATACATGGAGCACTACTGCACTGCAGCCGGCAACCCCGCCAACCACCTGTTGCCTAAGTTCAGGGGCCTTCAGACCTCGTCCCTGATGAACTTGAGAAATCTTCTTATCTTTGGCACCACCGGACTAGTTCTGCAGTGTACACGCTTCCTCCTCAGCCAAATTTAGAATGGGTCCCTGTGGCTGACCCAGGAAATTCCCATTCACGCCAAAGATATTCATCGCCTCACAGGGCTTTCGAAAACGGGCGCCGATGTCTCAACAGCCTGTCAGACCTCCTCCAAGTGCGCACGAAAGTCAGGCGATGCGGACTTCTATACCAAATATGGCACTCACAGGGGGGGGGAAAGGAGCCAAGATCGACCTCATTAACAAGCCCGAGATTCGATTCGCCTGTTACCTCATTGCTAGCAAGACAATGAGGCATTACACCAAGGGTTAATGCACTCTTGATACTATTTCTATTACTGAAGATTGTGTCCAAGGCACCCGACTGAATTGGTGTTCGTTCTTGTTAAAGGAGCTGTTCGATGCGTGCGAGGAGAATTATAAGCGCGCAACTACTTTTATTTATGGCTATTTGATTATTGCTTTTACCATGTGGAAATGGAACACTCCACACATCCGATTCCCAGCAGAGATCCCCGAGGGCCAGCCCCTCGCGATGAAATTCACTCCATGGCAGGTCTCAAATGACGCCAGTACCAAACTGGTGAATGCGGATGCGTTTCGATCATGGTACCGGCTAATGACGGATGTGGTGGCATGTCAGCAACGAGTGCCCAGGAACCTTTTGGACGAATATAGTGAGCAAGTATGGTTCAGCGTAAGTCACAAGCATACTTATCTCTGACCCGCTTGTGTTCCGGCAGATACCTTCTGAATGACGCCACTAAAATTTCAGTTGGATGATGCTACCTTCCATCGTGAAGTCTGCTCATGACCAGGGGTCACGAAGCACATGCGGGACGAGCTCCCCAGATAAAATTTTGATAGGATGGCATCAATGCAACAACCTGCTGAGATGGCGGTGGTAGCACCATCACAGGAACTCCTCGAACCACTCATCCCCGTCGTCCGTCACTTCAACAATCAGGTACGAAATTTCAATGTGGCGGCCCAGGTTATTTTTAGCGGTGCTACCCCATTTCCTTTATTTTCTGAATTTTAGCTCACTCGCTCCACTTCGCACCCCCGTACTGCTCTGCTCACCTCCCCCATCCCCACTATCCTATTTACCTCTGCTAATCCACTCACGACCCCGATGGGCGAGACGAGCGGGCCTAGAGATTCACCCGAGGCCCCCCAAGCTAAGAGGGCCCGAACCATCGAGAAAAATCCAGTGGTGGACCTCAATGCTGATGATCCACCACCGCCCCCAAGCATAGGGGTGCTGATTATTGAAGAACCCCTCATCAACCCATCTGAATTCATCAATATGCACTTTCCACACACCCCCACCACACTATCCACTGCTCCATCCACCGTTCCTCCGCCTACCACCTCATCTGCCCCGTCTAATTCCTCGGCTACGATATCTGACCCCATTATCCGAGAACTCATGGGTGGGGACCGCGGGGCTGAGGTTGACTCTAGTGCTACCACAGTCATACCACCGATCGACCCAGTGGTCAAGCCACACCCTCCTTTCACTGATATATTCACACAGCGACTGCACACCGGGTCTGATTCTGCCGAGGTTCCGCCTGAGGCCATAGTTCCTTCACGACCGGCTCACCTTGATCAGCAAGAACCACCGGATCTGAATATGGTTGACACTGCACATCTAGAGGCCACGCCCTTCTCACCTCCTGGGCATGTCAATGGAATAGTTTCCGGTGGGCAACCGTTGCAGGAGCGAATGCTGGCGCAGAGCGCTTCTGAGACCACCACCTTCCAGCCTGAAAATCCAGCTCAGCTGTATTTGCTGATTCAAAGGGCGGCCCAGCAGGCCGAAAGATTACATTTGGGACTCCAGAGGCAGTATGCCGAGTAGCAACACCAAATTTCCGCGCTTACCGAACAGCGCGACCAACTCCAAACAACACGGGAGCAGATGGAAGCAATGATCACCAATGTCACCCGGATGTTCTCCGAGTTCTGGCCCTCCCTAGAGCCTCACTACCCCCTGTTGCCTCCCAAAATCGCTACGGCCAGCCTCTCTGAGCAAGCCATCCACCTGCGCATCGCTGTTCAGGAATTACACTAGGAGAATCATGAGCTTCGGGTAGTGTTAGCAGCCCGTTCAGAGCCGACCGAGCCCGAGGTTGACTATTCAGCCTGGGTGGCCGCCAAGTAGAGCCAGGTAGCTTAGATGCAGGAAGCACTTCAATCCACAGCACGCGAGGCCCGTGACCTCCTGAAGGGCCTTCATGAATGCTCCCTAGCCCTCACTGTCAAGACCCAGCCGATTTCAGCCCAACTCCAGCAGGTTTCAAGGGAAATTCAAGAGGCTACTAACCCTGCTAGGCTAGATCAGTTATACGCCCAGGCTGATGAAATTGAGGCACAGCTCCAACACACATACGCTTGTTCAGCGGAGGCCAAACGCGTTATTCGTGAGCTTTGACCGCCCCTTCAATCTAGCGCTCGGGCCATACAACAGCCCGCAGCAGCAGCCGAGACCCAAATCAGCACAATGTTTGGAGCTGTCCCAATGCCCATTGAGGAAGCTGTTGTCACCAAGCTCGCTGAGGACATGGACTCGCTCATCCAGGGGTGGTAGCAAGCCGTGTCGGATTTTACTGACCTCCGAGCTACAGCGTTCCAAAGGGTCCCGGAGTTGGGGCCCTTGTTTGAACAGCTGCTTGAAGACACACAACAAGGACAGGAACAAGCTGAAGGTGCACAGCATAAACGAGCACAGGATGAAAGCACATAGGGCGAACAAGGCACGGGGTCAAGCAGGGCAATGGAGGTAGAAACCGTAATTTGTGATTAACTCGGGGACGAGTCAAGGAACTGTGGTCGGGGCCTGTTGGGGCCCTTGTTTTGAAAAACCTTGTTTTGAATGTTTTGAATTTGGAACAACGGCCAGATTTTGGAGTTGTGGAACGAGGACACACAGCAGCCGCAACCAAGTTGCAACCAGAAAGATACAGCAGAAAGAACGCAAGAGAAACACACAGATAATCAGAGAAAAGCTAGAAGCAGCTGCAGAAGGACATAAGAAGAACTAACAGTCGCGACAGCGGGTAAATAAATAGCAGTCACCCAGATGAAAAAGGGGATGATTCCACAACAGAAGAGAGAAGAGAGCGACTAAAGGAGAGAAACCGCATGCTGCCGCAGGAACCCAGAGCATGGATGGGGTCTCTGTAATTCCTAGGGTCTATTGATGTAGAATCTCTATTCCGCAAGGAATATGTATCAGATCTGCAAGTCCATTGTAAAGCTATGTAACTGGGAGTTGGCCAAGAGCTTAATAAAATTGCAGGTTGTTGTCTATTTGTGTGATCCACATGCATGTGTGTTGGTTGAGATACTTTAAAATTTTCATTTGCTTAATATCTGTATGTTCTTTGAATGATGTTGCGTATGTGATTCTATCTATGAAATCTAACCCCTGATGAGAATGAGTTGCGGATCTGTTTCTCACATCGGTCTATTCCCTCCTAGATGTGGTCACGGTGACGCCCCTGTGACTGCTTCCCAGAGTAGGTGACAATGCTTGCCATGTAAATGCATCACACAAGGGAATCCTTTGCTGGCTGCTGTAATCCTCGAACTCGGGTTCCCGTGTTCGCGAGACCTGATCACTCACCAACAAGAAATATCTTCGTCCTTCTTTCCCACGTGTGAATAGAAAACTGCCTCCAAGGAGCTCAAACCAATCAGAAGAGGAGAGCGAATGTGTGAGGATGAGTTGAGTGAAATTTCCTCCAATGTTGACTCTATTTATATCAATCATTGAGGGTATGTGACACATTTGCTGTGGGTATAAAACCTTAAGTCCGACTTGCACATATTTTGAAAGTATTAAAAATAAATTCAAAATAAATGTTCTGCTCATCGGATCAAGATGATATTTAGATCAATCTTGCACCTCTTCGAAAGAGGAACCCAATAAAAATATTGGTGTCTTCATTTGAGCATCACAACATGGATTTTGGACCTAGTTGTCTAATTTAACACTCCCTCTCAACTAGGGAGAACTCCATCCACCTGTGAAATCAAACATCATGCGTCATCCCACCGTAACTTTCTTTGCTGGCCTCTTTATTTCAGAACAGAAGAGGGTCAGTCACAAAGACATCATTCCCGACTGACAGATTCAGCCTAGAGGTCCGAAACCTCTATAGGACTCACAAAGACCCTCATACCTACTTGAAGTTGGTTTACCTAACCTAAAGTAAGTTGGAGGTTCGAAACCTCACATGGACTCAAGGAGTCACATACCAACCCAAAGTTGGTTAATCTGACCTGAAGTCAGTAGGAGTTCCGAAACCTCACTTAACTTGATTCTAGATCAAGTGGTTTGAAACGTGTCATCCTAGATAGAGAGTACGACAATCTCTGATGCGTCCATCAGTCTTCGCTACTAGTCTCTAGCTTTTCCCACCTCATTGGCCAAATGAGAGGTGTTTCCCATGAGTCCAGAACTCAATGGGTAGGATGCATATGGGGCACAAATCATGAGAGGTGAACCAACTCAATCATCATAAAAGTGGGGCAAAAGCACCAGAAGGTTCAACAAGCCTAGCCCTATGTGTGCTTATAGCTCCGAGGAACTATCCCCAAGGCCCCCCCAAAGCTCCCAGAGCTCATCATCCAACAGAACCCTCAAAATAGGGTCGTTCCACGATTCCAAGATTCTCAAGGAAGGTTAGGAACATGACCTTCCCCAAGGGCATTGTGAGAATATCTGCGACCTACTCATTAGTTCCTATATGATCAAGCCTTACAGCGCCTCGCTGTACCATACCCCGGATAAAGTGGTACCAACCATCAACATGCTTGGATCGTTCGTGGAACACGAGATTCTATGAAAAATGAATCCCCCTTTGGTTATAACAGAGTATCACGATGGTATCTAGCACATGCCCGAACAACTCACTGAAGAGCTTTCACAACCAAACTACTTCAAACAAGCCATACTCGCTGCTATGTATTCGACTTCTGCGGTGCTCAAAGCCACTGACTTTTGCTTCTTGCTCATCCATGATATCGAAGTAGAACCAAGTGTGAAGCAACATCCTGATTTGCTCTTATGATCCACCACACTACCAACCTAATTGGTATCAGTATATCAAGGAGTTTCATGCTCCCGGTAGTGTATCTCAGCCCATGGTCTATCGTGCCACAGAGATATCTCGAGAGTTCCTTGGCACCAGCCCAGTGAATGTTATGATCAACCATGTGTTGAATCAAAGTGTTCACTGCACAACATATGCCCAGACAGGTGTTCACTAAGAACATCAGGGCCCCTATGAGTAGACAATACTTAGTAGGATATGCTAACACAGGCCCAGCAGTGCTTCCACTCAACTTCTTAAAGTTGAGCTCCATTGGTGTTGACACGGACTTGCAGTTCACCATACCAAATCTTTCTAGAAGCTTCACAATGTATTTTCCTTGAGAAAGGAAAATCTCACCAGGTCTCTACCAGACCTCTAGGCCTAGGAAATAGTGCATCAGTCCTAGGTCCTTCATCTTGAACTCAGCAGCGAGCTCCCTCTTGCACTGATGAATGAGAGCGTCAGCACCTGTCAGGAAGAGGTCATCCACATACAGCACCAGAATGAGAGGCTTCTCCCTGTCAACCATGAAGTAAAGGTTTGGATCAACATTACTACGAGTGAAGCCCAACTTCATTACGTAGCTATATATCCTCTCGTACCAAGCTTTGGGTGCTTGCTTTAGCCCATAGAGGGATTTCTTCAACCTGTAGACATGGGTGTCCCAATCTTGGACTTCGAACCCCAGAGGTTGCTCTACATACACCTCTTCCTTTATCGCACCATGCTGAAATGTGGTCTTCACATCCATGTGATGAAGGATCCATCCTTGCGTAGCAGCAAAGGATATGATAGATCGAATGGTGGTATATCGTGCCATAGGTCCAAATATGTCATCATAGTCTGTGCCTTCCTTTTGAGAGAAGCCATAGGCAACAAACCTTGCCTTGAACTTTTCAACACTTCCATTAGATCCATGCTTGATCTTGTAGAGCCATTTCGAGGTGACAACTGCTTTGTCCTTCAGTCTTGGAACCACATCCCAAACATCATTCTTCATTATGGACTCATACTCTTCATGCATAGCATCCTTCCAGACTTGATGCTTTACGGCTTCCTCAAAAGATCCAGGCTCAGATTGTACAATAGTACTTATGGTTGCTAGATACCCTTGGTATCTACTCAACTTCTTGCTTTCATGGAATGTCCCCCTTGGGGCCATATGTCCCTCAGCATCCTTGAGAGTGTCCCTGAGCCATGATGGTCTCTTCCCCAGTAAAGGAGGTGGATCAATCGGGTCCATTGGTCCCTCAACATCGAGCATCGTCTCATCCTTCGGTTCTTCTTGATTTCCAGGCCTTGTTTCATGATTTTCCTTAGATCTTGGAATATTGACTAGTTTCCTCAGGGAAGCATCTTTGTCAAAAGTGACATTGTGGCATATCTCCACTTCCCTTTGACTAGGCACATAGACTCTATAGGCCTTCAAAGTTTTGTTGTAGCTCACAAACATTCCCTTCTTCCCAGAAGCATCCAAATTTCTCCTCTTCTCTTTCAGCACATGAAAATAAACAGGACATCCAAAAAATCTAAAATGTGAGACGTCAAGTTTCTTACTAGAGAAAAACTCTTCGGGAATTTTGGAGTCTAGAGAGAAATGCGGGCATCAGTTTTGTATGTACACAGCAGTGTTTGCAGCTTCTCCCCACAAAAACTTCAGTAGACCTTGGTCACATAGCATGGCATGGGAAACTTCCACAATCATCCTGTTATTTTTTTAGCAATGCCATTCTGCTCAGGAGTATATACAGTTGTGGTATCCCTCTTAATGCCAACTTCTTTACAACATTTCTTGAACTCGTTCGTCTCATATTCAGTTTCATTATCGGTCTGTCGGATAGCATCTCATGTCATCGCTCCCAGTGGACTTCCTCCAACCTCGTAGAGTGTATCAATTCTAGACCCAAACGTGATAGCTTCCTTGAAGCTCTTCTTCCACATGCGTACCTTTCCATCAGTGAATGCCACATTGAAACCTTTGTCTTCCATGGCTGATATAGATACAAGGTTCTTCTTCAAATTAGGTACCGAGAGTACATCCTGCAAACTGAGGACTTGACCTTGAGATAAGTGGAGGGTCACAGTCCCTGTCCCTTTCACGGGATATGTCGCATTATCTCCAAGGATACTTTCCAGATTAGTATCCTTCTCAACTATATCAGAGAGTGCTTTCTTGAACTCAGTGATGTGCCTTAAGGGACCACTATCTATAAAGCATATATCCATAGTGTTGGGTGGAGATGCAACAAAGAGGGCAGATACAAGAATGAATTCATTTCTTTTATCAACAAAATTTGATTCCTCATACCTATAATTTCTCAACCTTTTGAAAGGTTGATCATTTCCACCAGAGGGAGCCTTCCTCTTTCCCTTGAACCTATTGTTCCTTTGATTTCCATTCCTCCAGTTGTTTTTGTTATCATCATCATCGGGAGAATCCTTCTTGAAAGGACATTCTCTAGCATAGTGACCTGGCCTATGACAAGTGTAACACTTTCCCTTATTTCCTTGGGCCCCTGCTCTTCCTTTGTTTTTTGGACCACCAAAGTTCTTCTTTCTAGAATGAGAAATGTAGGCAACATTTCCTTCATTTTCATACTCCTTCATTATTTTCTCTTCTTGAACGCATCTCGATAGTAGTTCGTCAAAGTCAGGTATCACAATATTATTGAGAATGGTAGTGTTGAACACATGCCATTCAGATGAGAGCCCTCCAAGTGTGGTGAGTACCATCTCTTGATCAACTATTGTCTCCCCAATAACCTGTATATTGTTCTTGATCTCAGTCAGCTTCAGAAAATATGATTGAATCGACTCATCCTTGCCTTCCTTCAGGTTCTTCAATTTATTCTTAAATAATAGGACTTGATTCACATTGTTGGTCTTGAACACATGGAAAAACTTATCATACATCTCTTTGGATGTGCCCAGCTCAGAGATGTATACAACCAGACTCTTGTGAATTGAGTCCCTGATCATCGACTTTTCTTTGATCTCTCCCTTCTTATACTTTGTTTTGGTAGCAACAGTTACAGTAGATGGAGGCTCTTGGATTTTATCCTGCACATAGTCTATGACATTTTGGTCTTCCAACATAAGATCTAATGACATATTCCAAGAATGGAAGTCATCCTTCCAAGTCAATTTTTCATCAGCCTTGAAGCCATTGTAGTTTGTGGAACTTATTTTCTTCTTTAGTGATTGCTACAAATTAGGACTTTGTCTTCACCTTAGCTCTAATACCATGTAAATTTATGTAGGTGTTCTATGCTTGATGCAACTTTACTTTCTCTTAAATCCTAGACAACAATCACACAATTCATTAAGTAAAATGCTGATAGAACATACCAGTGGATCAATAGAAGACAAGCTAGAAAAATATATGTTTGTTGGTGCTTTACGGCGATCAACATGATGCTTCAACCATCAAAGTCTCCTTGGTCAGCCAGCCCATCATGTGTCACAACAACCCTCAAAATATCCAAACGATCAACTCAAAGTCAATCCTAGAAAAGTCAACGCTGCCTAGAAAATTCAACGCAGAACAACAAAAAGTAAAAGTCAACACAGCTCTATCTATGGTCAACCTTTGACCTTGGTTCTTGTGCCAAAATATATGGACTTCAAAAATCGAAGTCTATGCCAAAATTCAGCTTCTTTTGACCATGCGTTGACAAAAGTCAATGCTGGTCAAACCTGCGGTGGAAACCCTAGCTGCAGTAGAAATATCTTCGTCCTTCTTTCCCACATGTGAACATAAAATTGCCTCCAAGGAGCTCAAACCAATAAGAAGAAGAGAGAGAATGTGTGAGGATGATATGAGTGGAATGTCCTCCAACGTTGACTCTATTTATATCAATCACTGAGGGTGTGTGACACATTTTCTAGGGGTGTAAAACCTTAAGGCTGACTTGCACATATTTTGAAAGTATTAAAAATAATTTCAAAATAAATGTTCTACTCATTGGATCAAGATGATCTTTAGATCAATATTTCACCTCTCCAAAAGACGAGCCCAATAAAAATATTGGTGTCCTCATTTGAGCATCACAACATGGAGTTTGGACCTAGTTGTCCAATTTAACAAAACCTAAATACTGTACAAACAAATTTAGTATTGTTATAAACGATAGTGTAGCCTGTAGATTACTTCCATACACCTTTAAATGAAGTACTGTAATATATGTGCAAAGTTGAACAGTACAGTAAGAAATATCTTAGTGGTAAAGGTTAACAATAGTGAGGACATAAGGGTCTAAGCCTGCGGGTTTAGTACCCGAACCCGAGGAGAGGCTCAGGGTTCCGGTCGCATAAGTCAAGTAACCCAGATATATATATATATATATATATATATATATATATGTTACATGTGTAAACTTATGATAATCAAGAAAGACAGATACAAATTACGAATAAGACCATTTATTGCAGGGAAACAAGAATAATACTCAGAGTCTCCTTTTCTGAGTAATACATATTAAAATTCGAAAACCGGCCAAAGATTTCATAACTATAGCATCTGGAAGGAAGTGAATAGACATAATTCATTTATTTAAATAACTGCGCATATATTGCTAAAGAGCGCCGAAAAAAAATAAATACAGTAGTCATTATGAGTCTGGAGGTATTTACAGACAAAAGAAAACATAACCCAAAACACAGGGTTGTGGCTAACTATTAGAAGTCCGAGCTAAAGAATAATCTTAACCAAATATTCACACAAAGATAAGTTGAACATTTAACCAAATCCAAGTCTGATTTAATGTAGAATAAATATTCATGCAACTGTAGAATCGAGACTGAGTAATAAAAGGGACGAGTCCCGATCCACAAATATAGACAATAAACTGGTAAGAACAATAAGCATGACAAGGCTGAGAGTTTATCATGCCGATAAAACTTCCAAGTGCCTGCAGGAGATGGAGGGGTGACTGTAATCGTTGACAAAGGAAACCCCAGCAAATAAAAATCCAAAATCATGGTGAAATGCCGAGAGCATACCATATAGAAGGATTAAGGATTTCGTAATGTATTGATTTCCCCAGTCTCATACGGCCACCAGTCCTGTAACCACGGATGTGGGGTTAATACTATTAACTAGAACCAATACCGAGTATAAATAAACAAAAGCGTATTGTAGGCTCTCAACATAAAACATTTACCTGGAAATATTGTGGAAATCGAATAGCCAGAGGAATCCCCCTTCGAACTTATTAAACATGATGGAGTGCCACTCCATAATGGATGTGATCCCTACATATTCTGAAGAAAACCCATATGAGAAGCACATTAAAAACATTCCCATTACTAAACTATTGCAGAGAATGGAAATAATAATAAATATGTTTCTCACCAAATCTAGCTAGGTAAAAGAAGTAGAGAACGAGAATGGAGATAAAACCTCTGCGAGCATCAAAGGAACTAAGGCCTGGTTATTCCTAAGCGCGGTGGTATGATGTGGAAGGAGCCTTTGAACACCATGATTCCAAGAATTCTTGATAGGTTGCAGAGTTGAGACCAGTTTCCGTTGGCAGAACAAACGATGGACAGAACTGGAGAATAGGGTGGGTGGTTACCCTAACTACTCCACCCCATCTCTACACTGTTGATTCCAGGGATAAGAATCCAACGACCCCGATGAACCCAAGACTGAGCCCAGGATAGAGGAAAGCGAGATAGAGGATAGCAAGGATGCGAACAGGTGAAATCAATTCATGAATACTAGACATACATTTGAATTAAAACAGTAATATTTCTCATTATAACAGAGGTACTGTAATTACTAGTGAATTGATTACCTATGCTATCAGATTTGCAAACCTAATTGAGGAACTTTAATAACTATGTAATAATCAAATGGTCGACGGGACATGTATATACGAAGATTCATTAACCCATGATGTAGGAATCCCAATGGGATGGTTTGAAGACCTATACAATGTGATTATAGTCAATAAATCCATTCGACTATGGTAAGCATGAATGTATATAGCTTGTGCACTTTTTCCTAATTTCTAAGCATTATATTCATTTATATGATCATATGTGTCGGTTTAAACGTAGGATAGACATGGTATGCATATAATGTATTACATGGATATTATATGTATAACCAGAAGATTAATGTCAATAGTGTAAATAATAATTTTTTTTATGTGTATAATCTTAAATGCAGTACGAATGTTAAAAGCGGTATTAGAGCATGGTTACACGTTGGGGCCATATGGGCCAACAAAATAACATCAGTGTCTTTTCTTTCCTTTCCTTTCATTAATGGTGGAAATTGTGTATAGAACAGAACATATCTGCATTAAGCTACCATGAGGGGAGGATCTAGTCATCAGACACCCAAAAACACAGGGGAAACCCATCCTATGACCAATCCTGAGGTCAACCCCGAAATGTGGGTGCAATTAAGCATAGACTAGCACCAGAAAACAAGGATAATGTTGGAAGAGCATCAACGATAGACAAATAGGTTGCTTGATACTATGTAGTAACTTCAGACATAGATGCTCAAGGTTTGCAGTGACAATGAAAGGTTGATGAGGGAGGATGAAAGGATATTAAAAAGCCTTTCAGACAGATAGAATCATCCCATGGACAACCTAGACCTGAGAAGGATACTCAGGAAGAAGGAGAACAACGACAACAAATGCATGATAATGTTGAAGGCAGTTGAATGCCATGAAGTAATAAAAGTCAGACCTCCAATGAGGCTGAATCTAGGAATATTATAGAACAACATGAGCTGAAGAAACAAAAAGTGGAATTGCAAGGAGTATTTTCAAAGATTAAGCCTCCTACCTTTGACGGAGAGGCTGAAGAAATGGAGGAAGCCTAGATAATAAACATGAACAAGTACTTTCATGTGTATGAATATACCAACAAACTTAAAGCTCATTTAGCCATTTACCAACTGCAAGAGAAAGCAACATTGTGGTGGAAATAAGATAAGAACGTGCGTGGAGTGGAAGATTAAAATGTAATTTGGGATGAGTTTTAGCAATATTTCAAAAATAAGTATCTGACTGAATGATTCTACGATGAGAAATACTGAGAATTTCATGATCTAAAATTGAGGCAAATGTATATGGATGAATTTATTATGAAATTTACTTCATTATTAAGATATGTACCTCATTTGTGTGATTAAAATGCAAAATTACAATGATTTTTTAGTAGATTTTTGTTACACGTGAAAGAGAAAATTGAGTTCGCAAACCAAAAAACTATGGATGAGGCGATAAGGAAAGCACGAATATGCTATCAGCAATCCAAAGCAAAGGGAGAAACTGGGAAAAGTTGGCCTCCCTAAAAAGGACAGAAATTGTTTACCAATATTAGAAATAATAGATCCAGAAATTATAAGAATGATGCAAGAAATACACTGAGTAAACAGAATGGAAAGAGTCAACCAAAGACAAAGTGGGCAGGTGAGGAGTGGCATACTGAAGCTTCTAGCAGACCCGACATTGGACAGTCCCAGAAACCCCCATTGTAATGTTGGGGGTGTGGGGAGGCACATTATTTCAATAATTGTCCTCATTGAGGGAGAAATGAGGTGGCAACAAATCTCCAGGAGGCATCAACTATGGGGGATGTAGCTCGAAATATACCCAAAATCAATGCGGCTCTAGAGTATCGGCAAGAAGACTTCTAGCCAACCATTATATAATTAGAAGGTAAGCTAAAAACCCAATATGTTTCTATTTTAGTTGACCCTAGAGCCATTTTGAGCTATATCCACCCTCGTGTGGTTTAAATCTGTAAATTACAGAATCAAAAATTTAAAAATCCTTGGTTAGTTCAGTTGGGTACAAAGGCAAGAAGGTGAGTCAATGCCAAAGTATCAAACTATGAATTGAGTATCGGGAATCAACACATAATTGTGGAACTCAATATTCTACCTATGGGATCTTATGATATTTTATTGGGGATGGATTGGCTGGAGAGACATTGGTAATTAGTGGACTATAAGGATAAATTTATTCATTTCAAATCAAAGGATGGCTTAACACGTCAAAAATTCCAAGGTATTAAGAAACCATTATAGTTACGATCCATTAAAAAATATCAATTAAGTAAATGCAGAAGGAAGGGTTGTCAAATTTATGCAATCTAGGTGGGATTCTCCAATTCCAAAGACAAGACTTTTATGCTGGAAAACATTCCTATAGTACAAGAATTCCAAGATGTAATTCTGGAGGAAATCCCAGGATTTCCACCAAAAAGAGACATAGACTTTACTATATAACTAATACCTGGGGCAGCGCATGTGTCCCGAACTCCTTACAGAATGAGTGTGCTTGAATTAACATAGTTAAAAATGTAGTTGGATGAATTTATGGATAAAGTTTATATCCGGCCAAGTGTGTCCCCATTGGGAGCACCAATGATGTTTGTGAAAAATAAATATGGCACTATGCGAATGTGTATGGATTATCATTTGTTATGAAACCAGCTCCAAAAATAAAATAAAAGAGAGATCAACGCCTTAAAAATTAGCCACTTCGAGGGGCCAACCTCCAATACATTACATAAATGAAAAATTCTTGGATGATACAAATGACAAAACCTCCTTCTATATATAGGAGTCCATGGGGTCAAATATAATCCTAGTTGACCTAAAAATAATAATGTAAGGGCACAATAATAACAATAATGGGGTTATAGGGGTCAACAATAAAAATAAGGAGGTTACAATAACAACAATAAGGGACTATACTAGTAATATAGGGACCTAACATGCCCATCTCCTTCAAAAAAAGTGTAGTCCTCAATGCTTGAGTAGCTCCAGATGCTTCTGTATGAAATTCTCATCCTCCCATGTAGAATCTTCAGTGGTTAAGTTCTTCTATTTCATGAGATACTCTGAAATTGATCAATTTTGTAGTTGTCGAGTTATTGTTTCCGTTACTACTTTAGGTTCCAATATGATTTTTCCTTCCTCATTAAGTTTTGGAAATATTGTTTGAACTGGAATTTTGTCCCCTATAACCTTCTTTAAGCATGAAACATGGAAAACTGGATGCAATTGCGAAGAAGCAGGAAGCTCCAATTTGTCTGCCATAATACCAATATTTTGCAACACCTTATAAGGACCATAGAAATTTGGTGATCATTTATTATACTTATTAGCTTGCTTGAGGGACATTTGTTTGTATGGTTGTAGCCATAAAAATAACCAGTCTCCTACATCAAAACTTCTCTCGTTGCAATGTTGATCTGCTTGTTGTTTCATTCGATTTTGTGCCAAATTTAGGTTATCCTTTAAGAGTTGGAGAATTTTTTTTTTATGCTTGATGTGATCTTCCCCTGCTTGAACCTTAGAATTTTCTCTTAAAGAACATGTGATGGACGATGGATGATATCCATAAAGTGCCATCAATGGGGTCATTTTTTCTGCAGTGTGGAAGGAAGTGTTATACCACCATTCAGTGAGAGGTAACCACTTGACCCATTGCGTTTTCTTAAGTTTCTAGGCACATTTCCTCTTTAAGATGTTCAAAGGCCTTAGTTGCTTCAGGAGTCCATGAAAATTCATCTTTCTTCAATAATGTTGTTAGAGGTGCTGCTATTCTCCCATAATTCTTAACAAACTTGCGATAATACCATGTTAACGTGAGAAATCCTCGCAACTGCTTTATGGTTGTGGGGACTTTCCATTCCTTAATGGCTTTAATTTTGTTAGGGTCTACCTTAAAACCCTCGTGAGAGACAATATGACCAAGATATTCCACCTCTTGTACTCCAAAGAAAGATTTGGATGTTTTTTCATATAATTGTTTCTCATCCAATAGTTTGAGAACCCTGTCAGCATGCTGAAAATTATCCTTCCAAGGCCTATTGTAGATTATTATGTCATCAAAAAATACTAGCACAAATTTTCCGAAAGGAAGGGTTTGAAAATGGAATTCATCAACCCTTGAAAAGTAGAAGGTGCATTGGTAAGGCCAAAAGTCATGACCAAAAATTCATAATGACCCTCAGGAGTTCGAAATGTTGTTTTTGGAATATCTTTAGTCTTCGTTTTAATTTGATGATATCCTAAATGAAGATCCAACTTAGTAAAAAAAATTGCTCCGTGTAAGTCATCCAATAATTCATCAATCACAGGAATGGGAAATTGATATTTAATAGTGAGCCTATTGAGCTCCCTATAATCTAGACATGTGTGCTATAATCCATCCTTCTTGTGCACCAATACTACTGGAGCAGAGAAATAACTTTGACTAGGTTGAATTATACTAGCCTCTAATATTTTTGCAATCCTATGTTAAATTTATCTCTTTTGGACATAAGGATATCTATAAGGCCTAATTTATGGAGGAACACTTCCTGGAATCAAATTAATAGCATGATCATGATCACAAATAGGCAGGAGTCCTTTGGGAATTTCAAACACCTTGGAATGGTCTTCCAAGACTTTTTGGAGATCTGGAAAAATATATCGTTTTGATGTTGGAACTTCTAGTGAGAATAATTGTGCAATTATGCCTCGTTGTTATTTACTCAGAAGCTTTGTCATGATATTAGAGTTTATTATCTTTCATCGCTTCCCTGTGATACCCTATAATTCGATTTCCTTTCCTTCTGAAAAAAAATTCAAGAAACTTTCTTGAAAAATAAAAGCTATCATCCCCAAAGATTGTAAACATTGTACTCCTAGTACAACATGAGCACCTCACATTGGAATGGAAAGCATTGGACTATTCAATACATATTCCCCCATGGTTAGCTTGATATTATGGAATTTTCTAGAGAAATTTATAGTTCCTCCATTTGCAACCATCACATGACATTCAGGTGCTGAGTATGGGAAACAATTCAATTCCTTGGCTACCTTACAATGAATAAAATTATGCGTACTGCCCAAACCAATCAACACTATTACCTTTTTATTATTTATATGTCCTTCTATCTTGAGAGTTTGAGGAGTGGTAATTCCTGCCAATGCATTACATGATATAGTCGGACTCATTTCTTCTTCTTCTAGGGTTGGTTCCTGGTGTATATACCCTTCTTTTGAAGTTTCCTGTTCATTTTCTTCCTCCTCTTCACAATCTATGTAAAATAATTTCTTCTCAACACATTTATGGCCTTTAGTGTATTTTCCATCACAACTGTAGCAAAGCCCTCTTTCTCTTTTTCTTCCAATTGCTGTGGTGTCAACCTTGTAGGTTGTAGAAGTCTAGGAGTAACAACACTTCCATCTTTATAGATGTCAGTGGTAGGCTTCCTTGTCGTCATAATTTTACATTCAATTTTTCTTGCCAACCTGAATGCCTTCTCCAATGAATTAGGTTCCCAAACGTGAACATCATGTTGGATCTTATCCTTTAGTCCTTATGAAGACATCAATCATGTGTTCCTCTGGAATATCAGTTACCCTTATATTAAATTTTTGGAAGTCCTCAATGTGTTCTACCACTGAACCCTTTTGTTTGAGATTTATCAATTGCCTAAATAAGGTGTTTCTCTTTGTATCCTCATAATGTGCTATCATTTCCTTCGTAAAAATTGACCAAGTGACATTTTTTTTATGGGAGCAAAGCCATCGATACCATAAAAATGTATTTTGTTCTAAATGTAAAGTTGTAATGCGTACCTTTTTTGTGTTTTTCACATTATTGAGATCAAAATATTGCTCCATATATAGTATGCATGTTACGGATCCTTTCCATAAAAATTCCTCATATCCTTCTTTGGAATATGGTGGTTCTTCAATCCAACATTAGAGTTTATGAAATCATGATTAAAATTTATTTTCTTCTCATCATGAGTTTCCTCTACTATCTTTCTACCATTAGGAATCATTTCTTGCATTAACCTTGTCATCAAACCTTCCACGTCCACTTTTAGATCATTCTTCATGCCTTCCATGTTATATTTCATTTTTTCATCGATCTTAGCTTCCATGTCATCCATCTTAGCTTCCATGCCAGCTTCCATGCCATTCATCTTAGCTTCCATGACATTCTTCAAACCATCCATCTTAGCTTCCACACCTTTATTCAAACCATCCATATTAGCTTCCACGCCTTTATTCAAAACTTCCATTTCATTTTTTGTTGCTCTTTGCGAGAGTGAAATTCGGTGCACTTGCTCTTATAATTTTGATATGTCATGTTGCACTTACTCCTCTTCATGAGTCACAGTAGAGCCTTCTGAAGGCTTGATGGGTGTTGAATTATTTTTAGGTGGAATTTTAGAACCCAATACTGATATCTATGTTTCAATATTCCCTTGGAATCACTTCAAATTGATTTTTCACACAAGACTTATGCAATTCGAAAAAGAAAATAAATACACACCCTTTTCTTGCTTTAGAGGAACTCGATATTGAAATTGAATTATCTTTATGATTTAGATCTTCAACATCTGAAATTAACCTCTGTAGTATACCTCTAAATATTCTTTAGAATTCCATAGGTTTGACCTGATTTGGATGCTTCAAGGAAAAGTTATGCCCAATCTCTGACAATGAATAGTTAGGAATGGTTTAGTAGAGCTAACTTGTAAGACATGCCACGTGTCATTGTTTCCTCCTTCGGATTTGAAATTGATATACATGAAACTACAGTTCGTGTACTTGCATCCACTTTTTATAGAATTCCAATCCGACGCTGAGAGAGATATTTATGAAGATTTTTCCACGGTCGCCTCTTTGAGATGGAATTTGGGAGCCTGAAAAAACCCTAACTTCCATAGATCATATCTCTGAAAATGTTGCGAACCAAAATCTGAAATTTTTACAGGAGTTTCCTCAGGATTACAGCTTCGTTCTATAAAAATTTCAGCTTCCGAACCTTTGTCAAAAAACATTTGTAGCAAAAATTCCACGATGACTTGTTTAAGGTGTAATTCAGGAGCATAACAAAACCCTAACTTCCATAGATAATATTTCCGAAAATTTTTCAAACCAACATCTCAAAGTTTTCCACAACGTTCCTCGGGATTTCTTCTTCGCTTTTTAAAATTTTTGGCTTCTGAACCTTTATAGAAAAAACATTATAGCGAAAACTCCATGATGACCTGTTTGGAGCAGCAATATCCCAGAATCTAAAGCTCTGATACCAAATGTTATGAAAACAACTTCAAAAATAGAAGAAAAGAGAGATAAACGCCTTATAAATCAGCCACTTTGAGGGGGAAACCTCCAATACATTACATAAATGAAAAATTCTTGGATGGTGCAAATGAAAAAATCTCCTTCTATATATAGGAGTCCATGGGGTCACAATATAATCCTAGCCGACCTAACAATAATAATGTAAGGGCACAATAGTAATGATATTGGGGTTACAGGGGTACAACAATAACAATAAGGCGGTACAATAATAACAATAAGGGTCTATACTAGTAATATAGGGACCTAACATCGTTAGCTCAAGAAGTTGACTGTTAAAAACAAGTATCCATTACCATACAAAGATGATTTGTTTGATCAAGTAAAAGGAGCTACGGTGTTTTCCAAGATTGAATTAAGGTTTGGGTACCACCAGATCCAGATCAAGGATGAAGATATATCAAAAATATCCTTCTGTACCAAGTACAGACATTATGAGTTTGTAGTGTTACCATTTGGGTTAACCAATGCAACAACAACCTTTATGAGCTTAATGCCTGGAATTTTTGCACCCATACTTGAATAAATTTGTTTTAATTTTTATTGATGATATACTAATTTACTCCAAGAATATGGAAGAGCACAAGGAGCCCCTGTGCATTGTGTTGAATATATTACAATAACATTATCTCTATGCTAAGTTTAGTAAATGTGACTTTTTCAAGGAACAAATCCAATATTTGGGACATGTGATTTCTGCTGAAGGGATTGTTGCGGACCTAGAAAAGATAAAGACAATCATGGAATGGAGGGTCCCAAAGAACGTAGGAGATGGTGAGCCCTGGTAGTGCATCAAGAGTTCTGCAACTCCCAGCGGCTTCCCTACTTTACATTATCAACCCAAGGTTTGTACAAACTTG